>OY727108.1:14483692-14533692 GCA_963402855.1 Ormia ochracea
ATTTAAGCAGGTTTTTGGCCAAATCGATATTTTACGCTCACAAGCCGCACAAACTGGTGAAGTAGCAGTACTTAAAGACAAAGAACGCTTTATATACTACTTAGTAACGAAAGCTCGCAGCTCAGACAGACCAACTTATGATAGTCTACGATCATCTCTAAATGCGATGCGTGACCATATGGTAAGTTTTTTATTTATTAAAAAAATCTAATATTAATATTAATTAATTTCCAACTCATTTTCAGCGTACTAACAACGTACATAAATTGGCTATACCTAAGATCGGCTGTGGAATAGATGGCCTTGAATGGGGCAAGGTGAGCAATGAATTGAAGAGCGTATTCTCTAAAGAAAATTTGGAAATCGTTGTTTACAACTTTGTGCCAAAGTGAATTGTATTATTTCTATACTGCCATACCTAATATAATTTGATATTGTTTTTTAATCAACATTTAAAGTTTAATTTATTTTGCATGTGGGTAGAATTCAACAAATAAGTTTTTAAATATAATATAAAGAACTTTGGAAAATGTTATCACCGAATTCCTTTCCGAAGTACATTTCGGAGATGAAAATTTTTCACCAAAAATGTTCAATGTGTATCAATTCGTAAATGCATTCCTACATAATAGAGTAGAAGTAAACACAAAAAATGCCATTAATTCACAAGAACTTATGGCTTGCTTAATCTTCTAAATAAAGATTTCATACACTAAGAGCCCGTGTATAAACTTTTATATAACTATACACACATATATTTTGTCTTAGAGAATATAAAAATTTGTGCCCATTTTTATGCACATGCATACATAGGTTTTGGAATGTTGAGTGGAAGAATTATTCGCACGTCTTTGAAAATTTCAACTAATAAGATGACTTTTGGATTCAGTTTATCAATAATATTCGTTGATATTATGGCAAGATGGGACACATAAGAATATAAATTAGTTTTTACTGGCTACTGTAATTGTAAATAACGATGGTTACTAAATCGGCTTGAAATGTTGACTCAATTAAATCCTTTACTTTAGGCCAAGACAATCCATCCAATCCACATCCAATTCTAGGCATAGCTAGTTTCGTAACATTGTGTTTCAACTATTATAAGACAATTGAAAAGAAATGCGGAAACCAAAATTATTATTATGTACTTACCATATGCTCTCTCATTGCGTTCAAAGAACTGTGTAGCGACTGATATGTAGGTTTGCTCCAAGTACTGTGTTTAGTGACCAAATTGTAAATGAAACGCGAATTAACAGCGAGTACGGCTACTCCTCCAGTTTTAACGTTTTGATGGAGCAGCTCATTAATGCGACCAAATTTATTTCTAAACAAAGGTAAATAAATTTGTGTTAAACTAACTTATGACATCTTTCAAGAATCTTGCCGAAATTTTATAGCGATTCCCTTTCCCATTTTTAAATCTGCTGCTACACAATGTGCCATTGAGAAACTTTCATCAGCTGAAAATAAATCTCCACTTAATTCTTTCAAAATACAATTCATTTCGATAATGGAGCGACTTTGGCACATTTTGGAACATTTGAGTTAATTGTAATGTGCATACATGTACATATGTACATATATGTGCCTGCTTCTAACTTGTTTTGATTTTTGCGGGATACAATTATCCGTGTGCTGAGATGCCAGATCAATAACAAAGTGGCAAATTATGCCTTTTTACCACTTTTGGAGTTTTAATATTTCAATAATAAAATAGACTGCAACAGTAATATTTGGAGCAGCATCAACTTATTAACGCTTTGCTTGTGCTACATAACGCGTATGCATGTAAGTACTCTTCCATTATTCTTTGTTCCATTATTTAATGGGAACTTAAACCACAACTTGCTAGACTGAGAATCTACTACCATTCCCTTGTAGTCATAAAGCTTTAATTTCATTTATTTTCCAATGTTATAAGTAAATAAATAAATATATAAGGAAAATTAATGCAGTGTTATGTTAATTAAGTAACAGTGTCGAGGATACTTTTTGTACGAAGTATTGTTGTGGCCACTTTAATGTTTACTTTAATTTGATACTTTTTTTTAGCAACTAATATATTGCAATTCGTTTACAGCTGTTCACTATATTTAGTTTCAATTGTTGCAATTTTATAAAATAGATTAGTGTAATGTATAGATTTTTAAATGAGTTTTATAATTCAATTTCTACGATCGGTTATAGATAAGATGCTGGCATTACTATCTTTTGGTAGCAAAACTATTAAAAACAGTTTAAATATTTACATTAAAACGAACACTGGGCGCACTTTGTCAGTAAATTTACAACCACAATGGGATATAAAAAACGTAAAAGAAATTGTAGCACCACAGTTAGGACTTCAGCCTGAAGAAGTTAAAATAATATTTGCTGGCAAGGAGCTTAGCGATGCGACAACAATTGAGGTTAGAATAACTTTTATTATACCATTAAAGTTTGAACGAACCTCATGGTAAACGCAATAGGAATGTGATTTAGGGCAACAGAGTATATTGCACGCTATACAGACGAGACCTGTCCAACAAAGAAAACGCCTTTACTCAACCGTAACTGAAGAAGAATCGACTGAAGACCTTCCCTCAAAGCCATTGTGTGAGACGTTATTAGATTTGCAGCTACCAAGTGACGAAAGGTCAAATATATTAGAAGAAAGTACGTAATAGTTATGATTGCCCTTCTATTAAAATTATTTAACTCTGCTAATTTCAGACCGTGAACGATCTAAAGCTCATTTTTTTGTGCATTGTTCTCAATGCAATAAGTTATGTAAAGGAAAGCTCCGTGTTCGTTGTTCCTTGTGCAAAGGTGGAGCATTCACTGTACATCGTGATCCAGAATGCTGGGATGATGTGTTAAAATCGCGCAGAATACGTGGACACTGTGAGTCATTGGAAGTTGCCTGTGTTGATAATGCTGTGGGGGACCCACCGTTTGCAGAATTCTATTTTAAATGTGGAGAACACATTTCAGGTGGTGAAAAAGACTTTGCTGCTCCTTTAAATTTAGTCAAAATTAACATAAATGATGTACCGTGTCTTGCTTGTACGGATATAAGGTAACAAATGATTACTGACAAAAACAGCTTTTGATAATCAATGTTGAATTTAAAGTATTCTATTTCCTTTTATACTAACACTTTAGCGATACGGTTTTAGTTTTTCCTTGTGAATCCAAACACGTTACTTGTATTGAATGCTTTTTACACTATTGCCGTTCACGTCTAATGGAACGACAATTTATGCCACATCCGGACATTGGTTATACATTAATGTGCCCCGCTGGCTGCGAAAATTCTTTTATAGAGCAAATACATCACTTCAAATTATTGACGCGCGAGGAATATGAGCGTTATCAGCGGTTTGCCACTGAGGAATATGTTTTGCAAGCGGGAGGCGTGTTGTGCCCACAACCAGGCTGTGGTATGGGTCTATTAGTTGAACCGGATTGTAGAAAAGTAACTTGTCAAAATGGTTGCGAAGTAAGTTTAACGTTTATGTTTAATAAAATGTTTTAATATCAGTTTTGTTATTATTCCTAGTATGTTTTCTGCCGTAATTGCCTACAAGGTTATCATTTAGGTGATTGCTTGTCCGATAATGCTTTTGGCAATACTAGTGCCAGTTGTGAATATGCAGTTGATCCAAATGTAAGTGAAAAAATCATTAAGACAACTACAGCGTTGACTTAAATATTATATTTAGCGTGCTGCTGAAGCTCGGTGGGATGAAGCTAGTAATGTAACGATAAAAGTTTCTACAAAACCCTGCCCTAAATGTCGTACTAATACAGAAAGGGATGGTGGATGCATGCATATGGTATGCACTCGAAGTGGTTGCGGGTTCGAATGGTGTTGGGTTTGCCAAACTGAATGGACCAGAGATTGTATGGGCGCCCATTGGTTTGGTTGATTTTGTTATTACATATGTATTTTTGTGTTTATATGTTATGTTTTGGTTTCATTTACTATAAATAAAAGTTAATTTGTTTACAAGAAATGCGAAGAAAACATGAATCGATAAAGCGTTTTAATTTGCTATGGGTATTTTAAATGATTTTTATCAAAAATAAGTAAAAGTAAATATGAGGTTGTGGAAACCAATTACTCAAACTTTTGTTGTTGTGTACTGATCCAAAGGAGAGTTCTTATGATTCTAGAGAAACCTTGTGGAGTTAATAGCGTAAGAATTTATTATCTCGCATATAATTAATCCATTAGTTATTTTTCGACTGGTTTTTTACATCTTAAGATTGGTGGGAATAAAGAGATCTTAGATATTATTCTTCACGACACACAATGGAGAGTTCCAGATAACTATGGCTGGGTTGCTCTACATTACTTCGTGTGCTTGTGAATATTATTGTTTTTGCATTGCTGCGGTCCGTTGTATTAACTAACACAAAACTCAGAAACAAACATCAATCCACCACGACTTGTTTTTTTGTGACTTCGCTGGGATTTGAACCAAGTAGGCCAGGTTCATGATGTAAATGCAGTTGAGTAGGTACTAGTACTTAAAAATGCCATGAAGGCATTTAAATTTAAAATAAAATTATACTGGAACCATTACGTTGCGATCTTTTCCGGTTTCTGTAATAATGTACCAAAGCCATCAGCCTAGATTTTCATATGAAATTGGAGTGAGAGTTTCAACCAAATTTAATTTTTCTTTCCTTTTTATTTCGGAGATTGCCATGATGCAATTTATTTATTTAAATAATGGTATGTTACATCATTTGCTTGAATTTAGAATTGTAAATGATATAAATACATACATACATATTATAATGTAGCTTTTATCTTATAATGAAAAAAAAGTTTATTTTTTTGGCTTTTGTTAGGTGTATATTTGGTTTTAGTTTATGTATATCCTACGTTATCGTTCACTTAAATATTCGAGAAATTACTGATTGCTTAAATTCTTATTACAGATTCGGAATTGAGCTGTTCTTTATTGGGAATTTAAACGAACCACAACGTTCAACGTTCTTATTATTAATAAGATTAATACAGTACAAAAGATATACATTTTTCAAATAAAATGGATTATTTATAATAAGTAATTTATAATTTAAATATATGTACGTGTTTTTTATATTCTTTAAATCTAAAAATAATTTCAAAAGAAACATGATATGATTTATAAAGCAATTAATAATACAAATCATAAGATGTTAAGAACACATAATATTTCGAAATTCAATAAATAATTAAAATAAATGAATAAACAAAGAAAAAGGCATTACATGTGCATGTAGTACATTAGATAGCTTGTGTTGTGCATAATAAACACATTTTTAAACAATGCGACGTGAGCTAACTGAAACATTTTCGATGCTAAAATATTTAAATAATATATTATTTTCAAGTCGCGTCCCTGAAAACGGTTAAATCTTAAAATTAACTTTTAAATAATTATTACTATATTGTATGTAGTTTATTTTTTTATATTAAAACTTACAATCGTTGTTGTTAGAAAATTTTAGACAGAGTTTGTTGCTGTTGGTATGTTTTACTTCTTAATCACTTAGTTTAAATCCTTAAGCGTAATCACGCCCTCCTTCCAACTTTGCCATCTGTATTTAAAGAAAATATATTTGTTATCGATATAATTAACAAGCAATTTATAAAATTAAAAGATATATAAACAAAAACTAAAGTTATTTAATTTTGAACCTCGGAAATATATTTGGCTATTATTTTTCAGGGGGTCTATTTAGCTCCTATTGCAATTTAAAATAACTTAGTTAAGGGTTAAATTTTCAGTTAATTATGAGTAGAATTGCGTCTGCTTGCAAAGTGCTAGAAATATCGATATTTCTGCATGCCTATTTAAAATTACAAAACATTGATGACTTAACGCTACATGTGCATTACTTATAATTAATTAATTCGCCTTTTATACCTATTAGCCAATTTTTTTTATAAAAAAATGTTTTCAAAATAATTTTCAAGCTTAAACTGAATTGAGTTTATATATAGGTAGTAAATTTGGATAGCTGGCAAAGTACGATCACACTGGAATATGGTCACACTGTTGAAATGTTAGTAAATATAATAAATTATGCCTATTTTAAGGCGGATTGAAATAAATCAAATAAAAATTTCCATTGTATATTATTTTCCTCGTTTTAAAGTTCTTTGCATGAATAACTGGCTACTCTTTAAACAAGATAGAATTAACTTATTTGAACTTTTGTAGAATTTTAAAAATATATTAAGAAGGCGATTTTTCAGAAATGATAAATTTAATTTATTCAACGACTTGATTTTTATCGTTACAAAAAATAATATTAGTTTGAATCTGAAGACAATCTTGGGAAGGTGTTCAATCTCGACGCTTTCAATGACATTCGAGAAAATAACTTTTTGCTGTTGAATAAGTTTATCATTAACTGAATTGCCGTTAGCGATATCTGATACAAATCATCAGTATTGATACCAACTTTGTTTCTATATGTTAACAGAAAACCTTAACACGTAAACGCTCAAAATCGTTTAACTTAGCCAAGCGGTTAAATTTTTCGCTAGTTAACTTTATCGAAATTCTATCGTTTTCAAAAAAAAGTATATCGGCCGGAGCCAAAATTTTTCGCCGAAACAACTGGTGAACTCAGCTTATATTTATTTATTTTTTTTAAATTTTTACAAAAGGGAATTTGTTTTCAATTTGCTTTTCAACATTCCCAATGGAAAAGCCTCGAAAATTCAAGTATAGAAAAGTAATACAAATATCAAAATTTTCTTTCTTTTATTAATATTTTTATATATATACATATATATATATATATATTAGCTATTAATATACTGGCAGTAAAAAAAAGTAAACCAAACTTTTTTTTTTTTTTTTTGCATAAATCAGATCAATATACAAATAAGTCATGGTAATTTGGAACCTTTAACGAAAAAGAAAATAAAGTGCTTTAAATGACCTGGCCAAATTAAAAAATGTGTATGTGGAAAAATGTTCTGAATTTATTAATTGGCTATATGCAATCCGAAAATATGATGGTAAACTGTTTATGAATCTATAGATTCATAGGAATTACTTTTCGGGTTGTATGCTGGAGCAGTTCAGAAACCCACTAGAGGAGAAACATCTTTTTTAAGAAGGAATAGAAAGAAGGAAGAATACAAAGCCAGCTAGTATTTCAAACATATAAGGATATTGTACCGCTGGCTTGAATTTCTTAATTTAGCAAAATAGTTCTTATATCAAAAATTGAATTATAGGAAAAGCAAATCTTTTTTTTTATTTAAAGATTACTTACGATCCGATTTTAAAATTTTTGTAATGACATATGTTGATATAAAACAACTTGTAGTGAAATAGGAAATGCTATCAATGCAATTATCATGATCATGGTAGTGCTACTAATAAAGTTATGGGTTCAAATATGAGTGTGAAATTCATCAATAATGATCGACTACGAGATACATAAAGGTGTACGTGAATTAAAGAGTTCATAAGCGAAATATGTAGTTTACTAGATTGACAAAAGTAAAGAATTCGTAGAGTCGCTACTTTTGCTTTCTTCTTTTAATTTTATTTTTATGTGACTCAAAAGGTAAATTTTTTTTGGAAATGAATTACTGCACAGCAACTAATGCAGACGTAGTTTAATGATGAAAATGCAGCTCATTATTGACTCAAAACAGAATTGTTGAGTGTTGTTGTTTGTTTAAAAGATGTGTGGAATTAATTGAAAGTATGACGGCATTATTGAGACAATATGCAACTAAATGTGATAAATATGCATAAAAAACCCAAAAAAAGTACTACATACGAGTATATGTATATATTAAATTATGCTGAAAAGTGAACTATTTATTAATGTAACCACAGGACCTCTATAATATGGTTTCGATATCGAAAAAAATTTCAATAGAAAAAAAACATTTCACTACACTCAGTACCAAAAACAAAATAACAAATTCGTTTAAATAAAATTACATACGTTACGTTTGGGCCTACTACCTTAAGCCTTAAGGTATTTTTACAAGACCTAAAAAAACAATCCAATCGATGCTTTTCTAGAGAAAGCAATAAACGTCTTAAACAATAATTGCGCTCGAAAATTGTAAATAAATTTCGACAGCTCGTGAAACAAGACTAAATGAGAATTAGTTACTCGCCTGACTGATTTGATGGGGCGATCCTTCGTTGCCTAATTTTTTGGTTTCTTCCTATTGCCTTTTTGTGATATTCCCAGTATACATTTTAAGATTAGTGTATTAACTCATAAATATTATAATATTAGGATGGTGCTGGTTGTCTTTCTTTATGAATAATTGGTATGGAAGTCTTATATCTTTAGATAATTAAAACTGTATGGAATTATAAATCGTTTCCTTACTTGGCATTTAAACCCCACTAAAAACCCAATATTAATTAAGTGAATATTAAATTCGAAATACATTGAAATTTATAAAAATTCTTTCCTAGAATAACTACAGATCCAAACAATTTCCAATAAGAAATAAACAGGGAGTTTAATACCCCTTTGCCTACATTCTCTTGAATTTTTCTTAGTGGATTCACCACCTCACGTGTTAATTGTTGTAAAAAAATATTTTGGTATAGATATCAAGATGTCTTTGTAGGTGGCACGTATTATACGAAAATGTTCCAAAAAATTATTTTATTTAGATACTTGAATAAATTCCTGGGCTTATGGCACGGCAATCTTCTTTCATAAAAATTTAGAGACACACTCTGATTTTTAGTATGAACAATCAATCATTTCTCTCTAGCAGATATGCGGCATTTGGCAAATCGTTCAATAGTGTACGATAGTGGATTTTGGCCTTGACAAAGCCTTTAAGCAGACAAGATATTGCAGACAGATCCAATAACAAAATGGGATAGTATAATAAGATAAAAATGTTGCCATCAAAATTGTTATAATTAATTATAATAAAGAAAAATGTAAAGCTGGAAATTTGCAATACTTCTGTTAGAAACCCATTTATAAACATGCTTCAATATATATACAAGATTACATATGAAATTTTTTAATTATGATAGTGATGTGAAACACTCACCTCACGCTCATCAGCATTTGTCCTATATTTGTCCGACACATCAGTATTTTTGAGAGCGGCAGGTTTCTCCAAAATTTGTGTATAAATTAAGGCAGCAGCAACGCCTCCCAAAATGGGGCCAATCCAGTAGACCCAATGGTCTTCCCAATTATTAGAGGCTACAGCAGTGCCCAATGTACGAGCAGGATTCATGCTAGCGCCTGTATAGTGAATAGTACCCAAATGGCCTAAAGTCACGGCCATGCCAATCGCCAAGGGAGCAGTATAGCGAGAGTCTTAAAGAAACACACATTTTTAAAGTTTTACAGTTTGCAAATCTTGTGAGTGGTCCTTACCAGGCTTATTGGCATCACAGGCTCCAAATACGGTCAAAACTAAAACTAGGCCTAAGAAAAACTCAATGCCCAAACCTTGCAGCTCAGTGATATTGGCAGCTAAACTGGTGTGGCCCAAACCATTGTAATAGGCTTTATCAAGCAGGATCTAGAAAATGCAAATAAAAATATATTAAAAACATCATTCATAAATTAAAATGCTTGGAAGGAATCTGGAGATATTTCCAGAATTGATAAAAAAAGCCATATTATATATCATTAAAAATATATACAAGAGTATCAGAAAGCTTTATACTATATTATACGTGAAATTTCATGATGTTAAAATTAAAACATTTTAACTTTTTAATAAAAAAAATTAAAAATTTAAAATGATATAAAATGATAAAAATGATGTAAATAAATTTTACATCATTTTAAATAAAGTAAAATTTTCATGATATTACGTTGACATCGACACATCCCGTAAATCAGTTTTAAAAAAATATACCCCTTTTTTAATTACAATTATATACTAATGCATAATTGTTAAAATATATACATATGTATATAATTAGTTCATATGTATGGGCGTATGTATTTATATATAAAAGTATAGTACATTTTATCTGATCTTTACTTACCCTCACAGCCAATGTGCCGACAATTGATCCTAAACATTGGAATATTATATAGAGAGCAGCCCGTAGGACACTTACACGACCAGCAACTAGCATCCCCATTGTCACAGCTGGATTTACGTGACCGCCACTTAAATGTCCAACAATCTAAACAAAACATTTAAAGTAAAATTAATATTATTTTAGCTTCATAATTACAGTTGATTTTTTTAATTGCAATCGGCGGTGAAAATGAACGCTTTTTGAGAGCGCTCTAAGTTCACTTTTCAAAAAAAATTACGTTAAGTGGAATTTTACTGACCTAGACACCTTTGCTCCCTGCTCGCAATGAAAATTTCAGACGAATTCTTTCTCGATATAAAATAATCCCCAAATGTTTCAATATGCTAAATCTTAGGGAAGTAATTTTAATTTTTTATTTTTAATGTAACTCGAATAAACTTTTTATTCAAAAATCCAATTATTGTAATAGATTATTTTTGAAACTTGTATAAGTCCATGTGTAGCTAAAAAAGAATTTTTTTTTCAAATAATTTTGGTAGTTATTATTTCATAATAATATGGTGCAATATATGCAAATTGATTTAAAAGCAAAACCTTTCATATATCAGTATATAAAAAATGGACTTATACCACTTGCAAAAAAAAACCAGCTCAAATTTATAGAGAATTTATACAGAATTAAAACACTGAAAACAGTGTTGTAAAATGAAACAAGTTAACGATACAAGTAAAAATTTTAAAGCGTACAAGTATATGCAAAATTGTTAAATATATTCATGGTAATCGGGGTATAGGTGTATTAGTTATGTGCATTGTCCGTAACTGCATACATATTCAGAAAATATTTTTTATAATTAAATTTAAATTATCTGATTTGTGACATACATTTTTGCTACAACTAGTAGAAAACATTACGAAATATTATATTAAATATTTAAAAAAAAGCAACAGGTTTACCACATGATACATTAATCGGCTCTATAACCATCATTGCAATGTATATACAATTTCCTTATTAGAGAAAACCAATAAAGTTAGAAGACTCAATAGATTTCACGTATTAAATCTACCGTATAGTAAATAAGACTCACATTTTAATAACGTAATTTTATCTTCTGGTTAGGAAAAAATACAAAAACAAAAAATATATATATGCAATCGTAACATTGTATAAAAGATTGAGAATCAGATTTCTGAATCTCTATTGATTTAAAAAAAAAAAAAATTTACTGGGGAGGGCAACAAATTATGTACTTCATAAAGTGCCTTTTCCCATACGCGATCTATAAATTTAAAAAATAAATGATCGAACATTTGTATGCAAAAGTAATTAAGGAAATCCAATAAAAACATACGGAAGTACTTAAATAATAATAAAAAACTAAGTCAGTCTAAGTATTACTAGCAGTCCACTAAGCGGAAGCAATGGCAGAAGCAGAAGCCTGTAGGGCCAAGATATAAAAGACGGCAATACAAATAATAAATCAGTCGAAATTGTAAACTGACTGTTTACGATCAGAGTGCAGTGTGCAAAATGCAACCATGTATATCTTCATATATCCATTTGCCTCCGTAGACGAATGGATAATGAAGAACCTACTAAACCGGAGGGCGCGGTTTCACATACCGTTCAAATATTTTTTAAACTGAATTTCTAAAATTTGTAAAATGAAATTTTAAACACAAATCAAACATTTTATATTCGAGCGCAGGTGTGGATAAGGTATCTACTGTATATACTACGTACATACGATCCAATGTATATACTAAAATCAAAAGTAATTTAATAATTAAAGGGTATATCAACATGAAATGTTCTTTTTCACATGCCGCATTCATTTTTAATTGGCTCTTTGATTGTCATATTCGAAAGTCTTTATGAATGATCGAAATTAAGTCTTTAATAAACTACAGCTAATTGTCAAACAGCAAATTGTGTAAATTAGCTTTTAATCGATGTCTAATAGCCAACTAATAACATAAAACCCCCAATAAAATCAAAAAAAAAAAAAAAGAAAATTGATAACAAACTATTTCTTTTTGATTTCAAACTTTGGCTCACTTTGGTAACGATTCAAGTAGGAAGTAACAAGTGATTGACATAGAAACATGTACTTAATTATGTATGTTAAGAAAATAAAATTTGTGTAAATTAAGTGCTACTTACAGTGATGGCCATAAAAACACCTAGACCGAAAGCCAAAGCCTTAAATGTGCCATCTTCGGGCTGAGTGCAAGCCCCACAAGCGAAAAAGTTTAATATTAAATTTCCTGAATTGAAAATGGTAAAAGTTTACATATGCATGCACATATAAATATGTAAATATGTTTGATTGGATTTTGTAAACACAAAAATACTTACCAAGAAATTCGCCGATAAGTGACTGCCATAAGCGATATTCTTTAGATTTTAACTCATTAATGCCCAGTGTGTATTCAAATTTGCCAGCCATTGTGTCTGTTGCGTTACTTGGAAAATAACCAAATATGTGACTTTTTCAAAACTTTATGCAAAGAAAATAAATATGAATAAATTTTTGTATTTAGTTTTTTTGCTCACAAGTGTATAATTTAAAAGGTCATGTTCTTTTCCATACTTAAAAATTGAAAATTACTGTCAAGTTTTATTTTACATTTAAAAACTTTTTAAAAAAGATTCCGTTAAATTTTTTACCAAACTTACAGCGGCCTACTTAAGACGCAACAATGGTGTTTAAGGTATACAGTGCACATCAATAACTACTTGCCTACAACGTCTCCCTTTAAACAATCATAGGGGGATATTTTATTGCCCTTAACATGCAGGCGAAAATGCAAGTAAGTTACGTGTTTGAAACTTTCGGAAACTGTAGCATCTCGGGACAGTGGCGGACTAAGGTTAAAGCGGGCCCTAGGCAACCTTGTAATTTCGGGCCTTTTTTTCAGTTATGACAAAATGTAATGTAATATCAGGGTTAAATAAAAATAAAAATTACAAAATATAAACCTACTTTTCGGGCCCCAAAAATTACGGGCCCTAGGCACGTGCCTATAATGCCTAGGGCTTAGTCCGCCCCTGTCTCGGGATCATTGACGACATACGATTATATATCACTGACTTTAAATTTAAATAAAATAAAAATTATATAAGGTATCAAGGTAGATCTGTTTCATTTTTGTTTTGAAGGCAATTTCATTCAAATGACCGTCACATCTGAGCTTAACACACTGCATGGTATCAATCCGATTTTGAAATAAAAGATGACAAGTTCAATATTCAATTCCAATGTGTGAATTGCTTGTGGATTGTTCTCATAAACCAGCGACTTCAGGTAACCCTAGAAAAAGAAATCCAATGCCATTTGATCACAAGATCTTGCAAGACAACTCCTGGTTCCAAACTTGAAATTAATGAATCGTTGTAGGTCTATTGTATTGCGAGCTTTATGTAAAGTTGCACATACAAAACCTAAGCTAGTAGTTTCATTTTTCAATTACCTTGATACCTTATATAGTTTTTGCTATATATAAATTTAAAGTGTGTAGGCAGCTAATGGAAAACGCAATATCCTCATTACATACTTCGTATGATCGGCCATGAAGGGTGCAAAGTGGATCATTTGGAAATACTTATAATTTCGTATATGGCCTTGAGCTCAGCACACTCTTTTTTATTTAAAGGTACCAGTATTTGGACCACCCATTATATATTTTCACATGCACCTGTATACTCGTATAACCCTATTTCCCTATATTATTTTTTCACATATTCTGTAAAAAAAAAGCCAAACTTTTGCAGATTTGCTTTTAGAAAAGTTTATATTGAATATTAAAATATAAAAATCTGCTGGAAGTTGAATTCTCTTGCATTTAAAAGATAGAAAGTTTCCCGGGGCAGTTTCTGGGACAGGCAATAATTAGTAAAGAAATCATTAACATCAAATACTGGCCGTAGCAAAAATTTAATATTTAAATTAATTTTAATTCTTGTTAATTACAAATCAATTTAATATTAAATTGTTATTGAAATGTTTGATTATATTGCCATCAATTCTTTAATGATGCAAAAAGTTGCAAATTAGCAAACAAAAAAGACCTCAAAGCGAGTAACGAACTGATTAATTATCATGTTTGTAAAATCAAAAGAAGGGGAAAGACGGTAAAGCAATCAATGTGCGAAAAATTTGTAAAAGAAGTTGCCTCATAAACACTACTGAGGGATATAACAGTAATTTTATCCGGCAATAATAATTATATATATAAATAAATATAATAAATTATAAAAGTAATAATTTATTTATAAATGTTTTGCCACGCCCTTTTAATAATTTGTCTGTTGCGCCCTCAGTTGGATCTAGGTGTTTTAGTCCGATTTTAACATATGCTATAGCATTGTCCATGACATTATAAAATGTATATATGCATTTCTGTCCTTAGGAAGTTTTAAGCCCCGCACCAAATTAAATTTGATACGAAAATTCCTATTCTTTTTCAAGTCTTCAATATACTCATATATATATATAGTATATATATATATTCCAGGGATTTTTCCTAATGACTTTCGTTTTAGCTCAAACGAAATGAGGACATCTAGACCAGCTTAACCAAAAAATATACAAAAGCAACCTTTTCCATTTTTGCGGCAATCTATAGTGCAAATAAATGCATTCCCCGAGGGGCTTGGAACTTAAAGGGCATCATGATAATACTCGTATTGTAATATATCGATTGTTTTCTAACTTTTCAAAGCTACGAATCGATGTAACGATATTTTTTAAAATCTTCTTTTTCGGTTTTTAACATAATTTAATTTTTTAAAATAACATTTAACTTTATTTTCATTTCCTATATTTATATACATACATATGGGTGTGTATGTGTATGTAAGTATATTTAAATATATTAAAATTCAATTAGCGTGATTAAACTATTAAAAAGGGGGAGAAATACCTGTTATATTATATGTGCATTGTGTGCAATCAGATTTAGTTTTAGTGTGACCAGTATTATTCTAAATTATATAGAAAGTGGTATCAGGCTTTTTAACCTTTTTTTCTAAAACATTTGAGTTCAAGATATAGCAAAAATGAATAAAATACGAGAATTAAATGTAGGCATCTAGACTAGCTAAAATAAAAATAACAATAAAAAATAAAATATATAAATTATAAAATAAAAATAACAATAAAAAATAAAATATATAAATTATAAAATAAAAATTACAATAGAACTCGTAATAAATTTAAAAAAATGAAAAATGAAATATATTGTTTTTTCTTTAAATATGAGTAAGATTAACCATCAGTATTATTATAAAAATAACCGGAATACTTATTTAATACATTTAAATTCTTTTGTGGCGTACATCTCTCCCTAAATATTCGACACTAGTAATAAGTAGTCATTCTAAACCATAATTCGATAAGTGCATGTTGTGGCAAAAAAAAAGTGAAAAAGGGAACACAAATTCTGCAATCGCTCTAGGAAACTTCTGTATACACTATCCTACTCAAACGCATGATATGTTAAATGACTGAATTTTTTTTGATTTTGGCATGATTTCGGATCTTCATTGATTATGTAGAGAAATGTAAAATTATCTATGGTAAATACGAGGCAGGATTATTACAACATTTGCAGGACCTAGTGAAGACTAAATGCCGACACTTAGCAAAGGAAAAAAGTTGGTTTCACCGTGCCAATGCACCAGCCCATTCTTCGGCAGTTGCGATGGCTAAAATCAATAATTGGAAGTTCGAATTGCACGCCCAAAAAACAATCACTATTATTTACACAACGATTATTAACTGTTTTAAAATTTATAAAAATTCCTTGGGAATAAAAAGTTTAGGAGCTACCTGGAAGCCACCAGGGTTGTCGAATCACACTATATAAAGGGTATAACTCCTTAGAACATCGCTATGGAAAATGCATTAATCTAGATTTTTTTGACAATTCGTATGATTTTCAAAATTTTATTTTTTTATGTCATCATCATATAATATTTTAGTTACGCAATCGAATCCGATAGTCGTAGTAGAAGGTAAAAATAAAAAAATATATTATAAACATAAAATATTTTTTAAATGCTTTTTGAAATATTGAATAATAAATTACATGCAATATGAAATTTATTTGTTAATGAATTTACGATTTCAGTTATAACTAGTACGTTATTTAATTGTAATTAGTTCCGACTGTAAATTACAACAAAATTAAATCACAACAATAGAAATAAATGAAATAGAAATAAAATAGAAAATAAATAGAAATGAAATATTTTAAAACATAATTACATGTTGTCATATAAATGTAATTATAATTATTATAATATTATAATATAAAATATAAAAAAAACTACACAACGTACTCGGTAATCGCAACTCACCATACACACAATTCCTCGATTTTGCAACCCTGTGAAATATAGCATTGTAACCTTAAGACCTGGAGATTGAAGCTATAGAAATTGAAGGTTAAGATGAAAAAGGATTAGTTACAATTCATGCTTTTAACACCTGCATTCAGTGTGCTGAGGAAAACGATATTCCAATAACAGATATCCTAGTTCTGAAAGAGCTTCGTGAGACGGCTATTATGATAAACATTAACAAAAAGAAAGTGCAGACAAAAATAATCGATATGTTAAAAAAAAAATATTTTTTAATAAAAAATATACTTTTTGTTTCATCAAATGGTTTTGATATATCATTTTTCTAGTTATATATTTTTACTCGCTGATTGCAACATCCTCAATAAGTGCAATTGCCTAGATTTCTCTTAGTTGCGGTTACCGAGTTCATACTGTATTTATAAACAAAGATTCTTACAAGTGATTAAAATTGGTATATAAACAGTGGGCGCTATAGCAGTGTGACAGTAGTGTGACAGTTGTGTAATCTTCTTTCGTTTGGTAATTTGTTTCTTATAAATATGTAATTATAAAATTAAAATAAACACTTAACGAAATCAAAGCAGAATAATTAAAAACACTCTTTTTGTTTAAAAACCATTCAGTGTGACGACTACAGATACAATTCAAGACTTTAATTGTTAAATATATTATAATTAACTACGACATGACCTTAAGACGTATGTTCATATGTTGTCTCTTAAGTGATATTTGCTGTAAAGTTAATTACATCATGATCAGTAACACTGTAATTTCATACACTTGGTCATAGAACAAGTTAGAAAAACTTCCGCATAATTCTGTAATGGAAAATAATTGAGAAAAAATGGGTGCAAATTCGCCTTGAAGCCAAAATAAGCGGAGACTTTATTTTTATGTCATACGACACATGTAACAGAACGTAGTTTTGCCCCTTTATTTCTTTTAATAGGGCATAAACTATCAAAAATAAACAACAACAACAACAAGAACAATAAGAACACCAAACACTCTTAAATTTCTTAAGATTTCAAATCATTTACATCCATTAGAAATTTATAAATTTCCGTTTAAAGTATATAATTATATTTTAATGAAATAATTATAATCAAAGCATTTCCTTTATAATAGTTGTTTAGCATATTATTACTATTATTATCATTATTATTGTTATAATTATCTAATATGAAATATTTTCCACAAACAATTCCCTTTCCAATTCTAAACAAGCTAAGGGCAGACATGACATGCTGGCATCCACTTGAATATTAAAATTGTTTTTATTGTTGAAAACTGGCTAACACTGATGAAGCAATTCACATTAGAATTATTTTTTATAAATTTTTAATACATTATAATATTGAAAAGAAAAAGAAATACAAAAATATTTAATTGCACGTAATATTTTAGTAAAATGAAGTCATATAATCGTTAGGAGAATTTTATGATTAAGATAAAAAGACCACACCTGGAAATTACACATAAAACAAGTGAAATTGAAAGATGTGACAACATTTTATTTTATTATTTCAATACTTTATAATGAATAGTTTTACAGTCAATACTCGTATGCCAGAAACATGCATATGTGTGTGATTGTAGTATTATTAATGATCTTAATATGAATAAATATTAATCACTAATAAGACTAGAGCCAGCTTGTATTACAATGATAAAACGAGTTGCTCTTGCACACAATTATAAATTGCTAATTTTAATACGAATGTGATTTAAGTTTTACGTTTAAATTGAAAACTAATTGACTATTTCAAGTGAAGCAATTATTGACACCAATAATGACCTGGCATGCCATTTTTGGAATTGGGTCAATACTATGAACAAGGTAGCGTATGATGCTTTATAAGAATATAGTATTAATTACATAACACTTTATGATTCATTGGGAAGGAAGCCCAAGTATACGACTTTTATATAAAAACCACAAAAGCCGATTTTTTCTAAAGTTGTTTTATTCCTTATCAAAAACAAAATAAATATTAACAAACCAAAAAAAAAAAAAATAAAATAATAATTAAAGATTAAATTACAACGCTGTTAAGACATTGTGTTTGTTATATAGTAATTTTTTTTTTAATTTCAAAATAATTTTATTCACATAAAATTAATTCACATGTCTAAGTAATATAATCCAAAAAATTTTCGCCATCGCCATAAATACATATTCCAAAAATAATATTACAAATTTTTAAAGAAAAAATTGTTTATATATTATAATTAATTTTTAATAAATTTGGAAAAATTTATATTCAGTAGAGTATAATTTTTTTAATTTGAAAGTAAATGGAAATTCGATTATTGTGAAATATAAATATATATTCAAAATTATTCAAACTCCCTCTTCGTGTGCTTCTAAAATAATACATTTTGAATGGCCTTCTATGGAAGACTCTTCCTTAACTGGTTAATATTAAAATATTTTCTGTTTGAAAATATAGTTTGGTTCTAACTACCAATACACGATATACGAGGACTCGGTAAGCAGCTATACGATTTTTTTAATATTTTTTGTGATTTGACTAGATTTCTTTATCCTTCGCCTAGAAGAATAATTACACTTTTAGCGATTTCTAGGAAACTATTTCGTATAGTTAAAAAAAAGGGGGAAAGGAGTGAAAGGCTGAACTATGATATACTGTAAATAAAGTTACACCAGATGAAAGAAACAAAAGATAATCTGGAACCTCCATAATAGAAAAAAATATATATATGTCTAGCAAGATAACATGGCCAACATAGTCAGTCAGATAATTTTGAATTATAGAAAAGTGATAATTCAGAAAGCTTTCGTAAAGCATTATTAAAATTTATTTGTTATTAGCGTTTGATGGCAAAGGAAAAGGCCTCAGTATGAAACAGAGTGCTTGTATGCGTGGTTGGTCTCACAATGATGTTAACTGTAATTGCTTTCAGAGAATTATTTTAATATTTTTCATTATCGGTAGAAGGATTTAAGACAATTATCTGTGAGACAAAATATCGGCCTAATGCTAGCTATGGATTCGGCGGCATACACCAGCCCAACGAATTGCAGTCGCAAAAAGGTAATGGTTTCTTGGATGTGTGGCAAGTGACAAAAACCTGTTGGAAGCACATTTTGCCTAGGACCATATCCGCAATATCTGTCAACATTCTTCCCATTCAAAGCTACTACTTAGCTAAGCTCATTTTATAAGAAGTGCGGTTGATCAGACAAGTTCTATTTGTGAATCCGCTTTCAACAATCACTGGTGGATTCTTATTGGTCCAAATGCAGCAATCCTGCTTGTTAGCGAATCCACTTTTTATTTTTAATGCAATTAGCTTTTTAGGTTTTCTTTTCTTAACAATCTATCAATCAGTTGAAAATCAGTTCTTAAATGTAAAAGTTTATTAAAGTTTGGATAATGTTCACTATCGCGAGATGATAACAGACTTCTTGTTGTCACAAATTTCGGCTATGGAACTGTAGGATTGTGGTTCCAATAGGCTTGTGCCATTTGCCAGATGCCCCACATCCAATGCATTATTAACAATACAATTTATGTTTATAAACTGCGCAAATCGAACTGTGCAATCAGACATGGAGGTCACGTGAACTTATAAAAAATTTCATCAACTTTGAAAAGCTTTGAAATTTTGGATATTTATAAATATCGTTTGATAAGCATTAGCCGTTCTTTATAAAGTTTCACTGTTCACTGTCCGATATGGTTATAACTTTTTAAACAAGTATTCCATAAAACAGTTGTCGTTTTAAAAAAAATCAGTACAAATAGAAATTTATTACCAATTTTGATAAAAAAAAAATTTGTTTAAAACATACATACACGCATACATACATACATACATGCATACGAAGTTTAAATAAAAACAAGTACCGATAAACGGCATTTAATGAATTTAGTACAATATTAAAAAGTAAATATTGGATTGTGTGCACACTCGTACTTAAAATATAATAAAAAAAAAAGCAATTAAATAAATAAATAAATAAATACATTTATGGATACTAAAGCTCCACAAAATTATTTTTAAATGCATGATTAAATTTTTAACAAAACTGACTCCTAAAGCCATTTAAAAATAAGCTATAATGAAGCCAAATACAGATGTATGTATGTATGTGCAACACATATTGCAATATGGTTAAACTTTACGAGCATCTTTTTCTTCTTCATAAGATAACGTTAAACGAAATTAAATTCGCTCAATAAATTGTTTAAACGTATAAAAACAATTAACAATTAACACAATTATTAATACATTTTCCTGCTTAACGTCACATTCTGGGCAAACACAAGTGCTTCAGTTTATATCAAAAGCCAATATTTGTTTAAGATACTCGTAGGTTTGTACCCTATTAGTGGTGGGCACAAGTCACATGTTGCCTGAAACAGCTGGTTTGGAATTTAAAGCCATTCGACTAGCAAACGAGCATATAGTACAATTATGTATTTATACAGAAAATATATTTGCCAAATATGTCATGTCTGCTAGGAAAGTAGGGCATGGCATTTACAAGACCTTTTTTTTGCCAAGTTGTATGTAGGAATGACAAAACTTTATTATAGTTTTATGTGTCCAGAGTTGCATTTACTTCAAGCAGCTTTTGATGCGATTTTTTGGAATAGCAAGGAGTCACCTCAGATTTTCATGTAACGGAGGGGTCGCTATAACTGTTATCGGCTGCCTCGTGTGGTATCTTTTTAATAAAACACTGTTCCCTTTTTTTCTCCACTACTTCCGGGAAGGATCAAAATATCCTTCTATCCTAAACAGGATCATAAAAATTTATTTAGCCATGCCTAGCTACGTCATTCTGAGCATTAGCACGATACTGTTGGCTTGTGCTACTCCATATCTATTAGTGATAAAGAATCACCTTGTTGCACTACATTAAGTTCTGGTTTTTTCCTCCATAATAAAAACCCGAAAAGAGTAATAGAAACATGCCATTCTCAGGCTCCCCACATGGCTCTTCAACTTTTATTTGCTTAAATGATTATTTTTTAGCTGCAAATTTATTTAGCTGAGGGGCTCATTTTAAGATAATTTGTTAAGTACTTCCAATGTTAAGAACATATTCAGAACAAGAAGTGATGTCATGTCTTTGGAAAAGCAAAAGTCGCCCCTTAAATAAAATTTATAAATAATTTATAAAATGAATCTCTTTTCTAATATTGTGCTCCTTTGCGTGTTTAAGACACCATATAATGACTACATTGCTTTTTCTTCTTAAAGGATTGGCTTATCAACATCACTCCAAAAAGAGAATATGTACGTACTCGTATGTATATTGATGACGACTGTGATGCGAGATGGTGGGATCACTTAATGTAAATGAAGATAAAGCAGACGGCAGTTTTAAAATCAGCAAGTACGGCCGGAAATGCGTATGTACGTTTAAAAGTGGAAGAGAATTGCCAGATGAAGAAGTTCAGAAACTTATCAGAAACATAATATGTGGCATAAATACACAACTACATATACTAGTCCATACATACATAGTCGTATACGTGTACATATAGGTATTGCACATTAATATTAAATGAATATAATTCGTATTTAAAACAATATTTCCATGTAAAAAAATGGTGCATGTACTAGCAAAATATGAACTCGGAATAACTTCCTAATTTGCTTTCTCAGTTAAGGAAATTTAAACTTTAATGCAGAAATCAGGAATTAACAATTATTTATTTCTCATGTGTTAAACTGAAGTTAATCGTTCATACAATGAAAATGTTTAATTTATGGATACATTTGCTCAGGATTCATAAAAAATTGTTAAGGATCTACGCGCAAATCCTGTGTAATATTATTAACAAATTTTTATTTTTTTTCGCCAAATTTTTAATAAATGTAAAGAAACTTTTTCTAACTTTTATCTAACTTGAGGGTATTTTCTGGTAGTTCAAATGCACTGAATGCTTCACAATTAAAATATTGATATTTTTATTATAAAAAAAAATTACAATCGATTTTAGGATCACGCTTTCATGCACTCCACTGAAAGCTAATGGGAATCCACTTGAGATTTTGTGCCAAACACCCACTTAAATAACTGATAGCATTAAACAGTTCCCAAAAACACTCAATAATTAATTAAACTATGTGAATTTCTTTCTCACTACATGGCTTGTCTTTTTTCAACTCAAATATGAAAGTAAAAAGTAAAGGAAAATAAATGAAAAGAACAGTAACAGCTGTTACCTTACTCCTGTGTTGGCAGTGCGTGTTAATCATAATTAATAATTTTCATAATTCCTAAGAGGAAAGTATTGCCAGCTTTTTAAATTTCTTTACATATTTTAATGTAGGATAAACTTTGCTTTAGATGGCGTGGAAAAGCCCAGTTTTTATATGATTTATTTCATGTATGAAAACTCATTGTAGTACGTATGTTGCCCATGACGAGGCGGACTGTAATAGTTTCGTAGTGACATTTTAAATTATGCCAACTCAGTAGGACACTCCGCAACATAAATTTTGATCTTGAAAATACTCCGTAAACTGTTTTATTACAAAAATTGCAAAAATATTTTTTTTTAATTGCATGTTAAATACGAGTAAATAAAAACCATTCGGACTCTTTTGATTTAAGACATGACCGCATTGATCACAGCCCGCAAACGCATTAAAATAATAAATTTATATATATGAATGAGTAACGTACGAGTTAATTCTAAATGTGTTCTAAAAATTACTTACACAATTTATGTTTTACAGTTATAAATAAAATGTGGTTAATTATATTTTTACATATTCATATTTATATATCTTCTGCTATATAGAACAAATGTAAGATTAACTCTAATTAATATTTAGTTAAAATATTATAGTATTAACATATAAAGAATTAACGAATTTCGTAACTACAGAGTTTTTCTTTTAAAAAACTCTAATAAGTTTTAGCAAAATTATACGGAAATTTTATATAAATAAAAAAAAAATTAATGAGTTTAAAACCATTCAAAAAAATCCATTGGATTTCCAATGAACAAATTAAATTTGTGAAATATTTAATGAGCTGAACACACATCAGTGAAACGACTCCTTTGTGTTGACAACACTGCTTTATTTGACAGCCTATTTAACAGATGATAGTTGATTTATATTTTATATGAATTTTATATAAATAATTAATTTAAAAAAATTAAGGAGTTTAAAACCGTTCAAATAAATCCATTGGATTTCCAATGAATAAATTAATTTTGTGAAATATTTAATTAGCTGAAAACATATCAGTGAAACGACTCCTGCTTTATTGACAACACTGCTTTATTTGACAGCCGATTTAACAGCTGATAGTTGCTTTCTATTTTATATGAATTTTATATAAATAATTAATTTGAAAAAATTAAGGAGTTTAAAACCGTTCAAATAAATCCATTGGATTTCCAATGAATAAATTAAATTTGTGAAATATTTAATGAGGTGAACACACATCAGTGACACGACTCCTTTGTGTTGACAACACTGCTTTATTTGACAGCCTATTTAACAGATGATAGTTGATTTATATTTTATATGAATTTTATATAAATAATTAATTTAAAAAAATTAAGGAGTTTAAAACCGTTCAAATAAATCCATTGGATTTCCAATGAATAAATTAATTTTGTGAAATATTTAATTAGCTGAAAACATATCAGTGAAACGACTCCTGCTTTATTGACAACACTGCTTTATTTGACAGCCGATTTAACAGCTGATAGTTGCTTTATATTTTATATGAATTTTATATAAATAATTAATTTGAAAAAATTAAGGGGTTTAAAACTGTTCAAATAAATCCATTGGGTTTCCAATGAATAAATTAATTTTGTGAAATCTTTAATGAGTTGAACACATATCAGTGAAACGACTCCATTGTGTTGACAACACTGCTTTATTTCACAGCCTATTTAACAGCTGATAGTTGCTTTATATTTTGTTTGATTTATGATTTCATTATTGATAGACTTGAAATTGAATTTTCATTCAAAACTTTATTCTCCGATGAGACGCGATGATAAATAGATACCTAAGTGAGATTAATTGTTATATATAAAATGAGGATAATCCAGCACTCTTCAAAACTGACACACGGATAAAGGTCAAACAACTTCCCTTTTTGTTTGTGTATATACATCTTTTTCGTTTTTTTGTTTGGGGTTAAGGTGGGAAAATTCATTACTGAATTCCGGCTGAAGTGGCTTACCGAATAAACCCCAGTTTCTTACTCTCCTCGGTAGATATCACTACCCCTTCCTATATGGATACAGATATATATTCAGATACAGATGTATATTCTTTATAGAGTTGCAAACTACTATTGTAGAAATTACCATACCTATATCAAACTCTATCTTTACCCTTCCTTTCCATCCTTTTTGATGGAGAAGGTTATACAAATTGTCATACAATTTTTTAGTCAATAAAGTTCGTTTCAATGATACGTATTAAAAATATATTTCTTGTTTTATTATTATTTAAACTTGTAACTCTAAAAAAACACCCTACATGTATACATCATTATAAAAACTCCAGTGGCTGAGTTCGCAGCAAAAACATTAATTACAATTTTTAGAAAAAACATAAAGGAACAAACAGTTTGAGCCGCTGACATTACATAAGATTATGATCACTACTATCGCACTTATTTAGCTGCTCCCACACACTAAATAATAATGAAAACTGACATTAGAGCCAACTAATGCGGCTGCGAATGAATTTGAACAAGCAAATTAAGGTTAAATATGTGATCTAAATAACAAAATCCTCAGCTCAGTAACTGCTATTCTTATACATGCTGTAATAAATATTTAGTGAAACGTTTTTCATTTTAATTTGAAAACAAGTGATTTACCATCAGCAAATCAGTCAGACATTCTTACGGTCCACAGATAATCGGCTACTTACACGTATACTTCCATGTCAGTACAATCTTAAGCCAACATAAACAATCACACCGAAGTCGACTTCTGGCACTTGATTATTGTAAATTGTCGTAATTTAAATTCTGCGATCACTTTTGATAACGCATTTAGATAAAAACGCACATGCAACTTGTCATACATAATAATTTCTTTTAGTTTACTACGAAGCACAGTGGTTAAAAAACAATTTTGCAAACTAGCAAACCACTCTCGACATATCAACATATTCAAAGTGAGGGGTGTTGCAACCACTGTGCATACTAAACAAAACGTATCGCATCGGTGCATTTGCAAAAATATACAACATGTTTTTATGATGCCATAAAATGATCGTTGGCGTATGAAAATTGAAACGTGCACAAACTCAAGAACGCGAAAAACAATCTATAAATGAAATTGTAGGTGAAAGAAATAAAATATTTACATATTTATATTTACATACACACATATGTATATGTATGTGTATTAGTGATGTTAAAATGTACATGAAATAATCAGTAAAAATATTTAATAAAAGTTAAACCGGCAAAAGAAATTAAATTAGACATGCCAGTGGAAGTATTAATCGGCACGATTTTAGAATCAGAAGTTGCACAACTGCGTATCATTTCGACCGATTTTCGCATA
This sequence comes from Ormia ochracea, assembly GCA_963402855.1. Lineage (NCBI taxonomy): Eukaryota > Metazoa > Arthropoda > Insecta > Diptera > Tachinidae > Ormia > Ormia ochracea. The sequence continues at coordinate 14,509,621 of OY727108.1, forward strand.
AGCTTGCAAAACTACATGTGAAGTCATCTTTAGAACAAACAAAAAAAAAAACAAATTTCGAAAAGTGTTATAAATGTTAGGAAGCCCAAGAAAGTATTGGATTGTTAGCATACATGATTGGTTTGGCGTACAAGCCAGAGACTGGGAATGAAGAAATACTACGAAGAAGTTTTTACTACATAGAATTGTTTTGTGAATTTCCGTAAAAGTTGTCAAAAACTTTTTAGATAAAAAAAATTTCTAACAAAGTTTAACAATGATTAGCGAAATATTGGCTCATTTAAAAAGAAAAAAAGGACACAATAATTTGTAAAACAAAATATAAATTTAACAGAATAAATCAGAAAAATGTATTGGCTAGTTGAAAAAGTCTTTTCGTATTTGGTCAATAGATGTAGTAGCAGTCGTATATCACAAGAAATGGTCGCAAAGCCAGGATTGCCACTTCGAAATGTTATCCTGTGTGTTCGGTAGGGTTGGAAAGGAATCATTCACTATGAGCTGCTTTAGCCTGATCTAACGATTGATTCTACATTTTACTGATAACAGAATATGCGGTTGTAGCATGCAATCGAAAAAATCGAAAGAACTGATCAACAGAAAGAACTTCGTCTTCCATCAGGACAACGTCTGACCACACACATCTTTGATGACTTGTCAAAAAGACAAGTCTGGGAAATTTTGATATATCCACCATATAGATCTGACCTTGCACCATCGAACTACCATTTGTTTCGGTCAATGCAGAACTCCCTTAATGGAGTAAAGTTGGCTTCAAGAGAAACCTGGGAAATAATTTCTCGCAGTTTTTCGCCTAGAAACCAAAAAAGTGAATACTTCTAGAGCGGAGAACACCGCTTTGATGTTTGATGAATATTTTACACTCTACTCGTATTTATTTGCACAGTGGCAAGTGTTTATCTCTAGATTTTACCAAAAACAAAGCACCTCTTGAGGCAATTCTGTTATCAGTCGGCCTGTTCAATTCTTATTAGGGAGAGTGAGATCATAATAGAGAAAAATTTTAGTAAATTTTTTATGGCAGACTTCTTTCAGCTGGTTGTAAAAAAATTGCCAATAAGACTTACAACAGCAAAGAGAGTTTACTGGTATATGCTAATACGGTCATAGTAATTCTCGTTTATTTTTTAATATTTTTACGAAATACAATGAAAAATAAAAACAGTTTGTGGAATGAAAAGTCGTAAATACTCTGTTTATAGTTTGACGCAGTAAATAACTTTATCAAGGATTCTTTCTTAATTCCTACATTTATTTCAAAGATTTCTTTATTGGCTTAAGAATTAATTTTCTATGCAAACAATTTTTTTTTATAAATTTATATTCAGTATGGCTAAAATGTATTAGTCTTTTTGGTAAAATAATAAGATTATTTGCAACAGCCGCACACGGCACACGGCAGTAGTTTTTATAATTTAATTTGGACACTTTTAATTTACTTTTTTTATATATTTCATTTCTGCCCTCTGACGAATAAATAAACCAAAATATTCACCTTCAATTTAATGGGGGATTATGTGACACTGAACTGTTGATTTTATTTAATGCTTATAAAAATATGCCCCAAACGCCACTGCACAGTGTAAGCAGAATGAAAATATTTTGCAAATGTTCTATGAATGTTGTGAATAAATATTGCCAAATAAGTAATTAAACGAGAGTTATAAAAAAGCTTTACCTTTATAATACATTTTCGGATTTTGTTACGCCACAAAACAATTTACATAAATTAAATAAAAAAAATTATAATATTTATATCCTGGCCTGCCTAGACCCTGTTTGTTTTCCTGCGACCAAGCCGAAAGCTTTGTAGGTTAAAGTGGTAACAAACAAAAAAAATATTTATTACAAAAAAAATATTTTTTATATGTAAAGTTAAAGATTTGTGTTAAATACAAGCGACTTGTAACAGCTTTTGAGGACCACCGATTATAAACTTCTTATGTTTTATTATTTCTAAGCAAAATTAATAATTTGAAAATAAATACACATTTACGTAATACATTTTTCCCGATACTCTGTGAAAAAGCATACATACATTGTAAATAGAAGTAAATTATTGTAACAGTAATTATTTGGAAAAAAAAATTTTGAAAATTTTTCGATTGCATCCCATTGTGCATTGTATTGTCTGTCTGAATTAAAAAGCAAGCGCAACGTCTTATTGTAGTATTGTAACGTTTGTCTTGCCCATTCTAAAAAGAAAATTTTTATTTTCATTTTTTCATTAAATGAAAATTAAAAAATATATATTTAATTTCTAAGGAAATCTAAAAATATTTTTTAAAATACTAGAACGTTGGCGACATCTGGGATCAAAGAAAAAATTTTGGATAAAAAACAAAAACATCTAAATGAAATGAAAAATTGAAATATAAAAGAAACACTTTTCAAATTTCTCTCAAAAACCCATTGGCCGGAATATACGGGCCATTCTCAGCTTATAAATAAATTTCTTTTTTAACTTTTAATTTAAATTGTTAATTAATTAAATATCAGGTTATTGACAAGAGGAAAGCAGAATTTATAAGCAAATTATTTATTTTATAAGAATAATTTAAAAACAGAATTTTTTACGTATTCAATATTTGTGATTACCGCAGAGATCATTCCGCTCTTACTTCACGAATTCCAGGAAAATTTAAAAACCAAACACAATTATCTATGGGTCGAAACGTTATCTTTTTTAAATTAATTTATTAATCAATAATCAATCTGATTAATCTTATAGATATTAAAGGAAGACAATTCGCCCTCTTCCAAAAATAGAGAAGAATGTTTTTTTATTAAATGACATTTAAAGAAAATTTATTTGACATATTGCATCCTTGGCATAGCGAAGCAATTAGAGACAACGTTATGAATGCGTAATCCGTTACATACCGATTACCCAACACAGATGTATTTTTAATTTAATTGGTACGTGTATGTGCATCTATTTTGATCTTATGCTAATCAGTTGCTTATTTTCGTTTCAACCTACAGATTACATCATTATTAAGCGTTCAAGGTGACAGCCACGTGACGGAAGTAAATCAGGCGCCAAGAACTTAGCAGCATTAAATAATAAAAAAAAGTGGCGCTAAGTCCCCTTTCACACACATAATGTTTCATCAATTTTATATGGTCTTTGACATTTGCAGCCAACTTCTAGTATACAATTTTGTTAAGCTTAATGGCACGGTGAGGTTTGTATCTCTTTCTATTCTTCTCGCTCCTTTCCCACAAGAACTCTAGACTTGACGAGTCAAGCCTGATGTGTCTGAAAGGGTACCCTTGGAAAAGTTATTCTATCATTCAATTAGAAAAGAAGTATCTTCTAATCAACTTTGTTATGTGCCGGTAGTTTCTTTAGGTTCGAGTTACTAATCATTTTAAATTTTGTTCAGTTCACATTCCTTTGCTTTTACGAGTGTTGCATATGCAGCAACAAATTCTATACACCCTCTTTTATAATTAGTGAAACGTATTAAAGTATGAAATGATATAAACATAATTTAATTTTAAACTTACACAATTGTGCCCAAGAGAATTTATCAGCTTGTGGCTTATGGATATAAAGAAATATCCAATAATATTATTCATTCTAGAATTGTTTTTTTTTTGTATTTTAATATAATATCTTTTAAGGCAACAACAATTAATAATATATTTTTCGTTCTTTCATTGGAATTTTTGAAGATTATAGAAAAACAAAACAAAGTTCGTAAGATCAAGAACGTTTAATAATCCTTACCTTCATATTACAAAGTAGTCGCCACATATACGAGTATTAGACACAATATAAGAATCGCTGAAGCAACACCCATACGAATATTATGTAGACACATACTTTTTTTTATGTAGATCCACAATTAATAAATTTAAATTTGAATGCTACCTAACCCTTGAGGAGAACAAAGCAAATTATTTGTATGTGTATAAGAAATCTAATAAAATATTTAAATAATTTAAATTCATTTAATTTATTCCATTCGGTAACGTAATCAAATTTGGAAAGACATCACTGCAGACACGAGAACTGGCTGTTATCCACACATCAGTAACGCATTTGTTTGTTTTCCGCAAAATTAGACCATTGTTAGGTTTTCTCATACTTCCCGTCTATTGCAAATGAAATCAGAAAAAAGTTTTTTCCAACAATTTTTGTTACATAAAAAAATCTGAATATCTAATGAATTCTGGTTGAATCTTTGAAAAATGACCGTGACTTATGTATTTGTCTTTCCCCGGCAATAGCTCTGATTGATTTTTATTATGGGAAGGCAACTGCCAGTCAATCAGAAAACATCTGCCTTTTGTACTCGAAACCTAACTTTCTTGCCTTTCATGACATTTACAATACAGCCAGGGCTGTATTCCACGTGACACATTTTATAATGAATTTTTATTAAATAAACCGCAGACAATATTTCTGATGTCAAGGAATATTACAATTATTCTTGCTAAAGTTGGTTCAATCGCAAATTTCAAATACTAATTGTAAACACAAAAACTATTTGTGAGTCAAAAAAAAAATTTGAAGAGGTTTCAAACTGAAGAGGTTTCAAATTCACCTTGATATCATAATAGACTCCTACGCAAATTTTATTTTATTTTCCCTCATATGAGATCATGTTTATTTGTGGGCTTGAAAATAATCGTACTTATCTTGATCGTTCTTTTTTAAGGGAAAATAATTTTGAGAATTTTTTTTTTTAAATTTTTTATTTTTAAAAGTAAAAAAAGCGAGACATACACGATTTATTTACTTTCAGATTCTATTAGGGAAAGCTTGAAAAATTATAAGTAATAATTAATTACATTTTCTGAGATATTTTGCATAAAAAATATTTGTCGGTCAAATTCTGAAATGCAAGTTTTTAAAATTTTTAATAGTGTTTCGAAATACCTTTACGAATCAAATATTTTTAATAACGAATTAAATTTAAATTCTATTAAAGAATATTCTATTCGAATATCCTTTTGTTTTTCAATTTTTAAAATCTTCCCACAGTAATCGGTTCAAGCTAGCATTCATCCATACAACCATAACAATATCTAAGTAATCCCAGAACGTCAAAAATATTGTACTTATGACATGCTTTCAAGAATCGAAATGATGGAGCATGATTCGTTAGGCGGTAAATTAGTTTTTTTTTCATAATTTCATATTTTTTCACTAATAAACCACTAATAAAACAAAAACCTACAGATTGATATCGCGGTTCAGCGGCATCGATTACCAATTTATTTATGGTCTTTAAACATTAATTGAAATCAAGCTAAAGAAATTGTTTTTTAAATTCATATGCATTTGTTATGCACTGTATACTGCTGAAAATAGTCAATAGCATTTTCGTTTCCAAAGAGGTTACATATATACTAAATACATACATATGTACACAAAGGACAACAGGAGCAGCATCGAATTAATAGTGTTTGGCAAAATTCGTAATAATTTTTTGTTTTTATTATAAATTGTTAATATCTTTATACAATAATAATATGAAAAAAAATTTTATTACAAATTATTAATTATTATAAACTTAAAACGAAAGCCTTGTGGCGTAGAATAATGACAAATTCGTCAGCCGCACAACTTTAAGGCTCATTTCTTTAACTTATTTTTATTTGCTTGCGTTATTTTGTAATAAAGAATATTAAAATAATATTAATATAATTATTATTATTATTATTATTATTATTATTATTATTAATATTAATTTTAATCAGGCATACCTCTTAATTACTAATCTGCTTTTAAAGCAATAAATTGGAGCTGTCAACACTTTTTATAAATAGTCCTTAAATAATCCTGTTTTATAATTATTATAGTACATTTATTTAAAGCCGTTTTAAAAATGAAAAATACTTTTCACTTGTTTTTAAAATTTTATCAAAATTTTATTTATTAATTTTTTGTTTTTAAACACTCGGAAACGTTTATTTTTTTATTTTATTACAAACGAACTCGTGTTGCGCACGCTTTGACTTTTGAAATTGAACTACTTGCGACGAAAATTAAAAAAGCTTAAGCCAACAACACAGCACAAATGCGGCCAATAAAACAATATATTTAGCGGCATATGAATTCTGTATGGGGAGAATACAAAAACAAAACCAAAAACAAAAACAAAAACAACAACAGAAATGTAAACACGCCGCAGCAGCAGAATCCGTAGTAGCAACTGTGTGTACAGTTACAAAGGCAGCACCAAGTAATTAATAGTGGTTAATACAGTTATTGCCAGTAAAAGCAGTAAAACAAAGAATTCAAATAAAAACAAATGGTGGAAGAAAACAGAACGATATGAGAGGGGGTGGGAGGGTTTTAATCAGTTACAAGTTCTCAAAACTAAAGCCAAACGTAATAAAAATTACGAAGTTTCTGGTTGACAATGGAATTTATTGCGGCATGAGTAATTAATTGAATTTAAATCAATGATCGTTTACAAGAAATTGTTGTTCACTAATAAGCCACACACACACACAGACAGATTGACATCATGGATCAGCGGAATCGATTACAAATTTATTTATTGTCTTTAAACATTAATTAAAATTAAGCTAAAGAAATTGTGTTTTTTTGTAATTGATCTCCAACTGTTACGCACTGTATACTGCTGAAACTTGTAATTGCTATTAATTCGTACACCAAGCCTTTTTTGACAAATCAACATTTAAATTTATGTATGTATATATGTACTTATTTTTATTCTACGGTTTCTGCGGTTTTTGCGGTTTTTACGGTTTCTGCGGTTTCTGCGGTTTTATTACATCTACGGTTAATACAATAAAATAGTTTTTTGTACATATTTGGATTAATGTTTTGGAAACACAAACTAATTCTTTAGTTTGTAAAAAAAATATTCGGCCACTTTTCTTAATTCGCAATTAGATTAATTTTGTTATATAAAGCTGTGTTACTGAACCTTCGCTTTTCATAATTTTTGATACTCTTAAGGTTTGCCTCTCAATCCGCTAGGAGTATGTCGTGGAACAAATTTTCTATCGGCTTGAGATCTCGACTGCACAATCAACAATCTCAGAGATTTTACTTAGAAATGGAATAAATTTATCTTGTAAAAAATTAATATTCCCCCCCTCACTCCAAAAGGTTAGTTGGCAACTTCACAGTGCGCTTTAAGCGGTGTATCACCCACAGACACTTCGAACTTAGATTCATTGCCACTCTTCTATTTTCCTTTACAATAAAAAATGGGTTTTTATTTGAAGTTCTGTAAAAAGGGATATTCTTCGGCTTCAAGGAAATAAATATTTATTTATGCATTTACTTAATATTACAATCATTTGAAACCGCTACTGAGGCCATCGGGTAATATACATATAGCAAAATAACTTTTGCCACTAAGAATGGATGTATAAGATGTTTTATTCGGGTTCCAATTGACTAAAACCAATTTGCAGCTTCTTCTCCCAGAGTGCTAAGCCGATTTTGTATAGTTATAGCCGCTAAAGCTTTTTTGTTACGAAACGTAATTTTGGAGATCCATCGTCTGTGTGCATTTAAAAATTCTTTCTGATGTTGATCTGCGAATTTCAAGATCCACTGCCATTTTCGCCATAACTCTTACTTGATTTGAATTTATTAATAATTAATATTTTAATTTCTTCACAAACTGGCTTAGCACGAACAATTATTTAGTAACGAACCAAAATTAAAATTAAATAAAAATTGTATTTCTTTATTCATATTTCTTTCATTCGCGCCGGTTTAATACGTTTACATAATCACGTAACCATTACCAGCCTCAAAATTTTAAAAAGAAACATAAACACCAAAGATGCGCCTTCCATATTATTACAAGGAAGTTACAAACTGAAATGTAATAAAAATTTCTTCGAGTGTAACAATTAAGGTTGTTCGAAAAAAAATCACATTAATAAAAAATTATTTTTATTACTGTTTAAGTATTAACAATTTGGATTCAACTGCTTAGATAACACAACATTTATTTCTCCATCCTACTTTCTTTCGGAAGGAAAGAGGGAGCAGGTGCACTATAAAAAAAGTTTTAATTATTGAAGTTTACTGGTATGAAAGTAAATACGAGATGTGACCAAAAAATAGTCGTTAAATTTTTTCTAAAAGTATTTTTTTATTCATCAATAACTATCTTGCACCCTTCAAAGTAATCCCCTCAGATATAATACACTTATGCCAGCGATTTTTCCATTCCTCGAAACACTTCCGAAACGCGCATTTTCGTATCGCCAAAAGCTCATGTTTTGAATTTTCTTTTATCCCTTCAATACAGTTTCTTTGATCCATTTTTTCGAATAGGAAAAAATCGAAGAGCCCACCAACACACGACTAACCTCTTTATCTGTTAAAAATAAACTGACAAACCAAACTGACTGATATTGCCAACATACATATATAAAAGACATGTGTACCAACATAACAAAACCAAAACATGACATTAGAAAATAATGGTTAATTTTTGATCACACCTCGTACCAATATTCCTGTATCAGGCTATAAAAATTGAGAGACAGTTGAATGGAAAATTTTAAAAATTTCACCAACATTACAATGAAAATAAAAATCATCACAGCAAAGGGTGACTCAATACTAGGGAGCTCTTTATGCAGCCTTAGCTTTATGATCTCAAATGCAAGCGAAGGGAATGTACAGAATAACAGGAATAATTTCTTTAAGTATTTCCACATTAGAGAAGAGATGATGTGAGATGATTTTGGCTTTAACCATTTTTTAAAAGAGCTATAAATAAAAAAGATTGCTTTTAACCTATCCCAATAGCAAGTTTGTAAATATTAATATGTATATTATTATTTTATAAATCCAATAACGTCACATGATTCTACATGAATAATCCCGCCTTTCTAATTTTTTGTTAAGAATGCTTAACGATAATAAAGTGTTTATGGCAGAACTGATTATTTGTTATCAGGCAGCTGCTTGAAAGAATTAAATATTTCAAAATTGGCCACATTTTAACTTAACAAAAACATATAAAAATATTATTATTTTAAATTAATTAATTAATTAATAAGTTGATATTGTTTTCTAATATGGCATCACTGTTTACTTCATTGTGTTGCACAAAACTCATGAAGAAATTTAATTTGAGCCCCAAATGAGTGCAAATTTTTTGAAAGCTCCTTTTTTGCTATATACGAGTATGCATACCAATTGAATAATTTCTATGGAGCTGAAAGCTCTATTGAATTTTGCACCTGAAGAATATTTTTATTGTGGAAATGGAGCAAAACAAGTATTACCTTCTTGGTCAAAAATTGTGATGAAACTGCAAATTGAGCTATTTATTGAGCAAAATTATTTATATCAATAATTATTTAAATGAAAATTATTTATAATTATTTATATATTTTATAATATTTAATTATTGAAAATTCAAATGTGTTTCTAAACAGATTAGGGATTGTAAAAGCAACGCCTTTTTAATCGCTTTTGAAGAAAACTGCTATGGGACGAACAAATAATAATTTAATAAATTTTTTAATATATTTTAATTATTATAAATCATGAAGTGCTGAAAAAAATTTTTGGGATGAACTTTAGAAGTTCGAACTCAGCGAAAGAAAGTGTTTTACAAACAATTATGGAAAATCGAAAATCTCACTAAAGCTAAAAATAAAATCTGAATTTTTGTGTCCTGAACTAAATACTTGTGGCATTTAATGAATTTAGATCTATTCCACATTATTTCGTTTCAATCTGATAAAACAAAATTGAAAAATTTTCTATTTGGATACAAATTGGTCAGTATTACCAAGCAAATGGCAAGTAAAATCTGAATCCTTCAAATACAAATGAATTTCCCATATAAATTTTGTTTATTAGGAATTTTTTTTTTCTAACATCAGTATTAGGAAAAGGTCCAGTATTAGGAAAAAGGAATGGTAGAAGAAAAAACCGAGTAGTTATATGCAGCAGCAGAAGAAGGATGAAGAAGGGTGCCAAGCTCTGCTGTGGTATGCACATTTCAACAACAAAAGCCCTTAAGATGTTGTAAAAGAATCTGAGAGATATTCAAAACTAGTTTTTATTTTGTAACTGCCTGGGATAGGGATCGAACTCACGATCTTATGCATTCCTGCCAGCAACATTCCAATCGAATTAAGATATACCTGACAACAGCACAGGCCGAAAATTTCATCATAAAGACTTTAAAGCTTAAGTTCATTTGAAAAAGATTAGTTATTCTCCAGAAGTCTATTCGATTCGCATTCGATTCATTGTAATTTATTAATGTGTTCTAATGAATTTCCTGATGTTTGATTTCCCTGAGGAAATGACATAACCAGTCAAGAAATGAGGATCGCTTAAAGTAAATGCGTATTAAAAACAAATTTATTGAAACGGAATAGAATGGAAAATGAAATTTGATTGAAATGGAATGGAATGGCATTTAAATTGCATGCAAATTACAATCGGGTATTAGAATTAGCAAAACTTTGCTTGACAATAAGCTTGTAATTAAGCAAATAAAAATATAAAATGTTTTAACTGCGCATTAGATTTTAAAATTTCTATTAATAATTTATAGTTTTACAATTCTGCACAATTTACAACAACAACTTTAACATTAAAAGTGAGCTCTTCAGCTGGAAAACGTATTTTTGTTGTTTTCTTAAATTATTTATTACTGGGTTTAGAAAATGTCGCCTAATATTTGATGATTAATATATTCGTATCCACAATTAAACTTTATAATCAATCTTAAAAAAGAATTAGCAAAAATGCCCCGCTTGAGGTTGCACTTAATTTGTTTATATAAAATGTTTATTGTTTCTCGATTATTAATATCCAATGACTGTGTGCAAAAGCAGAAATGGAAAAAGATTTAAATAATTGATTAAAATAAACGTTGGATAGATTACTAATCTGGCATTGTAAATAATTATAGAAATAAAAAATTTATTTCATTTAAAGAAATTTAACTTCAGCTGAAATAAAATTATAAGGCCGAATTAGAAATCATTTTGTAAATTAATAATTAATCGAATTAATAAGTTATATAGAAAACTATAATTAAATACTGTCTGACCAATTTAATGAAGTTAATTTTTTTTAAATAAACAAAATCGAAGCAAGAACGTTTCAGCAGAACTGAACTATTAAATTCAGTAATTCAGCAACACAGCTGTCTTTATTATTCAGCGCAAATAAATGTTTATTACAACAGGGGATGGGGCTTGGCACTGTTTGCCGAAGTTATATTCTATTGAAAGGATTCAGATTTTCAGACATTTAAAAGATATATCTATTCAATGCAAAATGAAATAAAGCGAAACTTCATTTAATTGCAAGTGTAATTCATAACCTAAAAATTTTTTGTGTAAAAGTTTTGAAAAAAATTTTACAAGTTACTTCCTTTTTAGGCTTTATTTTGGCGTTATTTATTTTAGTGATTAATTAAATATACTACGCAAACATTTACGATATTTGCCATAAAGACAGACAATTAATTTAAAAAATTCCTAATTGGCAACATTGCTTTTATTTCTTATTGCATATTCTTAGGATTCACTATAAATGCCATGATTCACTAACTTACACAGTCGAACAGTTTGTCAAACATGGCATGTATGCTAAACAAATAAGATAGTGTGGCCTAAAAATAAACTCTGTATTACAGAGTTTTGTTAAAAGGCGTACAATTTGAAAAAGTTTATTAAAAGCATTTTCCTGAGATTTTTTAAAAGATTATAGAATCACATCTGATGAATGTGTAGAGTTTTCAACAGTATGGCCATTTTACATCAAATGTATAGGAAAATCCACCGAAAAGTTTAAAAGAAAAAAGCATGAAAAACGGTTTTCGAAATTTGTAAAGAAAAATATGTAAGGAAAACGGGTTGTTAAGCTTTGCATATAAAACATTAAAAAGGATTAAAATTGCGTACCCAAATAGGGTAATAAATGAAAAATATTAACTGCATTAAAGAATATTCAAATCTTATGTTATTCTATTATTTTTTATCAATTCAATTCATTTAAGAGTAACAAAACGTTCAAAAAAATGGCCATTCATAAAAAATTAAAATAAAAATTACATTTTATAGAAAATATTTCTATTTTATCAATACTGTTAATCCATCAGAACTAGAATTACATTAAAATTGCACAGAATTTTATTGTTTAACAACATTTTGACTTTAACTGTTCATTACAATTATATTCATTTTGCTTCATTAGCTGCCTATCCTTTTTCCTGTTTTCATTGCTTTTATTAATTGGGCATAAAAGTCAAGAATTATTGCTACAAAAAAAAAGTCCTTAAATAACAAAATCGAACGGTTGTAAAAAGGCACCAAACAAGGACGTCGCAAAAAAAAAAATTAAACAGCCTTAAATATTGAGTTCGAAAAAGAAGGAGTATCTTAAAAGAAGGAGATAAAATAATTTTTTGAATATTATTATATGAAAATTGCAAAAAAACAACAACGTGCATAAAAAGGATTGCCATCAGCTTCAAAATGGCAACACTGGTTTTCATATGTACTTTGATTAGCCAGACAAAAAGTGGCCCAAGAAGCTTAATAGTCCAACTCTATGTCGTAAATATGAATTCTTTGTTCTATATACTCGTATTATTGCTTGCTATTAAGTAATACACCAAATCCCATCTTTGCACGTTCCCTTTTTTCACGATTTTCAAATAAAAACATACAAATAATAATATTGTTTTTTTAAAAAAAAAACAATTTAATAATTTTCTACATCCCACAAATAATAAAACCACAGTAAATAGAGCAATAGCCTGTATATATATATGTATGTATGTATCAGCTTCACGTACCGTGATACTGTGTAAACGCAGGATTCACTGTATTTGAATTACGTTTTATTATTATTTTACAAGAGCAACAGTACGTATAAATAAATTACACTTAATAGGCGAGTAATTTATTTGAGTCTTTATTTTTTTTTAAATTGTAATTTTTGGCAATTAACAAGACAACGAGCGCGTAATTGTGCCCTCATTATGAGGTTCCCAAACAATTTAGCTCAAAGTATGGCATGTAAGCATTAGATTTCGGTCTAATATACATAAATGCGCCATAAAGCTAAAATGGGAAATAAAATGCTTTTTAAATACATATTTTTCTTTATTAACATTTGCGTACTTTCGAGTAAAATAATATTTCTAACAACAGTGCATGTCTAATGCGAGAGGTCTTTATTTTTGTCTTTGAAGTGAAATAGACAGGCTAGCAGATAAGCGTTTGCCAGTTATGCAAAACATATTAGATTATTTTTAATTCTTGTTACTATATTAATGTACTAGGAGGGCCGGTGCGCGTTGTTGATCCCAAAAATGTTTTTTTATTTTGAACTGGCTTTCAGAGAAAATCAAAATCAGAGTTCTTAATTAACGCCACAACAGACTGATTAAGGACGCAACGCCTTCAGCGAAACACAGTATAGGCTTATCGCGCAAATTGAGATTACAAACTAGAGATATCTATTTACTTTTTTAACTTCATTTTTAATTTACTTTTTTTTACGAAAATAGGTTAGGTATGATCCGGTATTGGGATTATTAACGCCTTTACATATTGATTAAGCACCCAATGCTTGCAGTGGGACATAGTACAGGCTTATCGATCAAATAGAGATTACAAACTAGAAATATCTATTTACTTTTTTAACTTCATTTTTAATTTACTTTTTTTTACGAGAATATGTTAGATATGATCCGATTTTAAGCTAATTAACGCCTCTACAAGCCGATTAAGAACTCAATGCTTTCAACGAAACACATTACAGGATTACCGCGCAAATTGAGATTACAAATTAGAGATATCTATTTACATTTTTAGCCTAATTTTTGAATTTCCTTTTTTTACGAAAATAGGTTAGGTATGATCCGGTATTGGGACAATTAACGCCCAATAGGGATCGCGCTAAAAAACTCAAAAAAAAAATTAAATATTGCGCCCTCTGTCTGACGAACCTCAAACTACACATAAACACTCCTCATGGTCCATAGAACATGTATATAAAATTTTCTCAAAATCCGTTCGGTAGATATATAATAAACCTTAAAATAAACTTCGATTAATCGAATAATTTTGTTAAAAAATACCAAACTAAGTTTTAATTGTTTCCACTCGTTTTATGTTATTCCTATTTTAGTTTAGATGGTTTTTATTGTTTATATTTTTGATAATTAAATAATTAAAAATAAATAAAAAAAAATTACCTTACATACGTATATTTGCTTTTGTGAAATTTTATCATTTCTCAAAATGTTTTCCGTAGCGGCCACAAAATATCGAAAATAAGAAGCTTTCTTTTATGAATCGAAAAAATATTACAAACTAGATAAAATAAAGCGGGAATGATATACAAAATTTTACAATTTTTAAAAATTATTTCGAAAATAAAGAAACAAAATTATATAAAAAAAAATGATATTCTTTAATTTAGAAAAGCTCATTTCAGGATAACAAAGTGTTATTTAGAGGTTCCCTTATATTTATTATTACTGTTATAACTATTATTATTATTACTATCATTATTGTTTTTATTGTAATTAAATAGTTGAAAAGAACCATTCAAAGACTTATGAGTTCCTTCTTGCTATGTAGTATATGCTTAATATGCTATGCTTAATAGTTCCTCTATTTGCTATGACAACATTCAATATTAATGTCTGATTAATTAAATAAAAACTGGTGGTGCAGAATGGTAAAGTTCTTGCATAATGTCGGAAAGGAAATGTTTATAATAATATTCCATTTTTAAAATTGTTTGTTCGATAAACCAATTGTTGATACGCAGCATAAACAAACAATGTTTACAGTGGCGAAAAAAATATTTCGCTGCAACAACTTTAACTAAGCATTTGAATATATGTATATACTCGTATCGTTCGTCTCAGGTAGAAAGGCCCTAACTGTAATATTTTTTTTGCAATAAATTTTTTGTATCAATTGTGTCACGAACAGTAAAATGCATTACTAAGACAAACTAACAAAAAAACGAATTTTCAAAATAATCAATATTGAAGGTATCGTTGGCTGAACTAGTTAACTTAGTTCAGCTAGTACCTGTCTTACTACTAAAAAACAAATTCTCAGGAATTATTCTTAATTTCTTTAACATCTCTGGTTAAAGCATTTCCTGCTAGTTCGACATCAGATAAATTGACATCACTATCCATTTCTCTTAATTCCGCCACAATGAGTAGGGCATATTCCCTGAGAGCTGATCTTAGAAGAAAAAAATCTTAAATAAAAAAAGTTATGCAAATTTTCTTTTAAAAATAGTAATGCTTTATTTGTAGAGAACTAAGAGGATTTTAGAGATACAAAAATTTAAAATTCAGCTTCCTGAATAAAAAAATCTTTGATTTCTCTATAATTTTTCTGTTTACAGGGATGTTTGTATAGATACTCGTATTTGATAAAAGTCTACAAATTCTGTTACGGCCAACGACTATATTCGAAAACTCTTTTTTCAAAGCTTTTCAAATAAAGAAGGGTTTAGGTATATAGCCTGAAACCCATATCGTCTGTATAGTCAACTTTTTTATCTGAATTGTATTAAATAAATGACATTGTGAATCTATAGAGCGCTAGCCATAGCTGGCAAGTAGCAGGGCTTATGGGATGCCAGAAAAAACGTTACACTCTTTTGATACTCTTCGTCCAAGCTATTCTCTCGTATTTTTGGCATCCTCTTACACTTTGTGTACCAAAAAGGAGAGTCTATAAATATTTCTTTCAATAGTTATCCGGGTTGTGTATACTTCTAACAGCGACTGTATTGTTTCTTTAACAGGGTTAGTCATAAAATCATTGCGATGGTTTCGAATCTCTTGCAGGTTTAAACGGTATCACAGGATAACCTTTTTTCCAGTCCTGTCAATAGCAAAATCTCTTTCTTTCTGGAGTTAAATTCGTTTTATGTCATCTTTTTAAGAGTTTGAGCTTTTCTAAGCCATATAATCTTCTTATAATTTTTTTAATTATTCTTCAAAGTTTAGAAAATATTTCCTAACTCTTAAATTATTTTTATTATAAAAATATAAAAAAAAGTTCTGCCAGTGTCACAGGTTAACTATATTATATAAATTTTATTATAATATTTATGCATGAAATTAATTCTGGCAATTGTTTTTGTATTAAATTAGAATTCTATTTGTATCGAATACTCGGATTACTGGCGTAATCTTTAGCTGATTATTGATATATGCCACTTTTTTCAAAAGAGGTGTGCCACTTTTGTGGATCACTATTTCATAAATAGTAATAACACTGTGTGTAATGTGACACTTTGTATTATCTTTCTTCAAGAAAAAAGCTCAATATCAAAATAACGAAAACAAAACGAAAATGCTTTCAACCGAGTTTAATTCAATCATTTCCGAACGAGAAGACGATACACCACAACAACTTAACGTTAATTATGTTTAATGATTATTGTTAGCTGTGGGTTGTTGTATGTAAATAATTTAAATTGCACACAAGTACAAGTATATCATGTCTTTGGAAACATTTCAGTGATTTAATCGGGTGTTTTTAGATAAACAGAAGCTTACAAAACCCCCGGGTATTCGAGAAATACATTTGTGTTCCTGTAACTTTAAGCATATCATATCCCATGCCTCTCAACATTGTACACCTAAAAATGAATGTGATGGACCTGAACTGGATTGTATAAAATTTATATAAAATTTCGTATCTATGCTGTGACGCTGTCATGCGGGAATATTCGACTAAAATCACCCTGAAATATGTTAGAAATCCAAAGTTTTGTTCCAGTCCCACACGGTTCGACTTAAAGGTTTTGTCAGGGGTAGAGTGAGGAAAGAGTGCTGTAGCATCTAACACATTTGGCTTAGCAGGCTACAGACTAAAAAGCGACAAATATACAATAAATATTTTAAGATAAGAGTAATTATTCCGATGATAACTCAGCTAAAGGACTACCGATGTAATAATTAACAGAATTAGTGTTGCCAATTTAATAAATAATTTAATTATGCTATTTTAGAATTGTGTTGTTATTTATCTAATAAATAAATTGGCAATACAAGAACTTGTTTTTATATTTTTTAAATAAATTTTTTTCTTTTTCTCAAAATTTGAAAATATAAAAATATTAGCTACATTGTGGCAATTTCACCTAACTGCAGAAATTCTGTAATTTCTGAAACAGAAATTCTGTACTTAAAAAAGCACCGTATATTTAATTTTGCTTCGATTTGACAAGAGTAATGAGTTCAGTGGTCGTTATTGGTGTCGGTGTTGTTATTGGTATTGTCATTGCTTTAATTTTTTTTTTCTTTTTGCCTAAAAATGTTGCTACCACATTTAATACTGCTTGCAAAGGCGCAATTTCGTATTCCACTTAACAATCTTTAAACAAAATATTCTTAACATTTATTCACAATTTAACAACGTTCGTGTAAACAACATCAAAGGACACAAATAGCAAGCAAGCAATAACTTGTCAACAAGTCAAGGAGCTTTAACTACTCGCATTTCAATACTTCTCAATTATAAAGAAGTCGAGAGTGATTTTTATTTGTTCAACACGACCAATATAAAAACGGGCATCCTCAGAAGGAGGAGCAGATGTCGGAATATTTACGATACATCATAAGTAAATCAATGGAAAAGGACAAATTATTTTCTAGGTGTATATTTAATACAAATAAAGTGCCCAGTGTAAATCATTAAAATTGGAAAAAAAAAATTATTTTTTAATAGTGAAAAAGGAAGGATTTATATTGCATTAAGATATACGTATGCACACACATGTGAACAGCGGAACAAGTTAAAAATTGTGCCCTTTCCGAAAACACCAACTAAACAACGATTGATGGCAAACCATCATTCCGTACGCTTGAAAAACATTTATTATAAAATATAAAAATAAAATACTTCAACAACTAATGTTTGAAAGTTATTTATGAACTATTCACATTCTTTTATTGTCTATTTAGTTTATATTAGAGGCTAACTTGAACTTTAAATACTATGGTTATTAAAGATAAGGTTGCTTTAAACTTCAACAAAACCAAATAAATTATATAAAGACTTTAAATTTGCGATATAACAATAACAAGAAGATTTAAATAAATTTAATTCAATAAAAAGAATTTAAATTGTCTAAAACTATATATAAAACCAAATACATTCGTACTCACATGGCAAAATCCATTGCGAAAATGATGAGAAAGTTTGGTAAGTGGAGGTGATGTGATAAGTACAGTTGAAACTTTTGTTTTTCTTGTGCTGCTGCTGAAAAAAAAATGAAAAACAATGAAAAATGTATTTTTTAAATTCAAAAAATATTTGACAAATTTGCTGTCTTGAATAAATTAAAAATCTAATAGAATTGAATATATTCTTTATATGAAATAACATCGGGCGAATAAAATTTGTATGAGTGGTTCTAGGCTTGCTGAGATGGGGCTTTAGAAATTTACAATTTATTAATGGTAAAAAGGTTATAATTTATTATTTTAATTTTAATTTTATTTTTTTTTTTTATTATTTTTTATATTTTATTATAATTTTTTTTTAATTTTTTATTTATATTTTATTTTTATTTTTTTTATTTATTTATTTTCATTTCGTTTATATGATATTATAATTATATTTATATATTATATATTTATATATATTATATTATATATTTATATATAGATTATATTCAAAAAAGCACTGGCTGCTGAGGCCATCGACTAACATCTCCGACGGGGAATTGAGCAACGGCTCTATACTCTCATTATTTACTTATCTATTTTTATACTAATTAATTACCTTCAATAACTTAAAGAATTATATAACAAAACGTTTTTGTTATTAAATTAAAACTAAAATTTCCATTTTAACTATTATACAAAATAAAAAATAAATTAAGCCCCTCGATGGTATAGTGGTTAGTATACCCGCCCATTACGCAGGTGTCAGGAGTTTAATTCCCCGGGGAGCCAGAAGCCAAAGGCCTCAGTAGCCAGTGCTTCTAGACATATTGCAATTATATTCATATAATTGTAATATTTGATAAATAAATAAATAAATAAATAAAAATAAATTATTTCATTTATTATTTACTCTATTTACGTTAACTTCCTAACAATAACTCTTTTACATTATATTTTAGTTGCGTTTAATCAAGCCAAAATCTCAAAATTTTCTATAAAATTTTTGTCGGTTAAATTATGATTGCAGAACGTATTATAAATAAGATAGCGGACCTCAATATCTTCTGTCCATGTGAACATACTATTAATCACAAAAAAAAAAAAAAAAAAAAAACAAAAAATAAATAAATAACAACTATCGATAATATTAATAATGCTACCAATAGCTTTCCAGCTCTGCATTGCTTTTTAAATTATAAAAAAAAAAAAACTTTACAAACAATTAAAATAATTTATTAACCATTCTATCATTTTCAGACATATCAAAAATTGTGGGTGTACGCGACATAACGGAAAATAAAAATATATGGCGAATGTTATTTGGCGAAATGATGGGTACGTTTCTGTTGGTTATAATTGGTGTTGCCAGTTGTGTAGGCGGCAAGGACTCGCCACCAAGTGTTATACAAATTGCACTTACATTTGGCTTAAGTGTGGCAACATTGGCACAGGTCTGTTTAAAATAAAATTTAAATTTATTGAATATAATAGTTTCAACACATTCGCCATAGTGGAGTAAATGAATACACGATTTCAAATGTCGATGGCTACTCTTGTGGCCTGCTGAGTAATTGATAAAATGAGTTATTTATAATATAATTGAATATATAAATATTCGTTTATATTATTAGTTCCACATTGTTATCTGATGCTGAATATAATAATATTATGCAATCGCATACTGCACTTTTATCATTATACTGACAGATCCACCTCTGTTGATTGTCGACGAAAAAATAAAATATATTAGCCTAAGTTGACACATCTACAGAGGTGGTGTTGTATCCATTTAGGCTTAGTATTATCACAAGCTCAAGCACGCTATTTGTGATCGGTCACCAAGTATGGCAAATATATATGCTTAATGCTTAAGAAAAGTTAAAGACATTAAATCGGTTTATCGTGATGTTGCGAAAAATTTTGTCAAAGTTTGCTATAATTATGTTTAAGAAATTCTCAATTGATTTTTAAGAATTAAAATAATAAAAAATCTGCTTTTAAATTAGTTTTTCAAAAGTAAAATAAAAATAAAATGCAGGGAGCTTTATAACCCAACAAAAAAAGTGATTCTAGTAAAAAAAAATTTTAATACCAATTACTTTATTCAACTTTGATTTTTTTAGACTTTTGGGCATATTAGCGGTTGCCACATAAATCCTGCAGTAACTTTTAGTTTTGTAATTGTTGGAGAAATGAGCATTTTGAAGGGGATATGCTACATAATTGTTCAGTGTGTTGGAGCAATGGCTGGCGCTGCTGTTTTAAGTGTATGTATGCTTAATTTTTATTATTTTATAAAAGGTTAAGGGTATTTATAAGGTCAGGTTAAATGTGAGAAAGATCCAAAGTATAGTTTGCAAACTTTTAAGGGAACATGGGAAGTTTGCTAATATCAGAGGAGGCGCATAAAAATTATATGTATTTACATATGTTTGGGTATTAATAGCATATGCGTAATTATGGATGTACTGAACTCATGCTGTATAAACTCAAAGTCACAGCCTTAGCCTAATTTGTGTATGGTGGACTTCATCATAAAAAATCTCTTCAAATTTCTTGCAAAATAAGTATAAGTTATATATATATATATTTTATTTATTTACCAAATATTACAATTATATGAATATAATTGCAATATGTGTAGAAGCACTGGCTACTGAGGCCTTTGGCTTCTGGCTCCCCGGGAAATTGAACCCTTGACACCTGCGTAACAGGCGGGTATACTAACCATTATACCATCGAGGGGCTCATATATATATATATATATTACACAGATGTATGTACACATTTGCAGGTTACTATACCGAAGGATATAGCTGGTGTTGGGCTTGGTGCTTCGTCTATTGCACCCACATTGAGTGAAGGTAAAGCCGTCCTTATTGAAGCCCTAATTACTTCGATATTGATTTTGGTTGTGAAAGCTGTTAGTGATCCTAAACGTCAAGATTTTAAAGGATCCGCACCGCTTGCTGTGGGTTTGGCAATTGTTGCAGGGCACTTATCTGCGGTTAGTTAAAAGTGTTTATATACAGTTTCATCTATTTATTTTTTAAATTACCTAAATAAATGAAAGCACGATTTTCAAAATGAACAAGGATGAGAATGCTTGCTACGTACATAATAATGAACTCTTGCGCAAACCGATTTTTTTTTTTGTTGTCTCATGCTCATGCATGCTTTATAAACTTTACATTATACCTTCTAAACCCACAAACAATATTTGTGATTCAATTAAGCTGTTCAATAAAAACACAAAATTAATTAAATTAAAAATATTGAAAATATTCAATTCAATTCTTGAAAATATTCATTCACATCTAAAATATTCACCAAACATGAATTTTCTAACCAGTGACTTTTAATCATTAAGAAAGTTTTTTTAATAAAAAAATATTTTTCCCCTTCCTTTTAACAGATCAATCTAACTGGTGCCAGCATGAACCCGGCTCGATCATTTGGTCCTGCTGTAGTACATAGCATATGGTCTGGCCATTGGGTATATTGGGTAGGGCCTCTCGGAGGTAGTCTCGTGTCAGCTCTTATATACAAAATCTTTTTTCAAGTATGCAAAAACGATGATGCAAATGATTCTTATGATTTTTAATTCTATAATTGTTGTTGTTATTGGGAAGTAAATTTTTAAGGCTAAATATTTTTCTTTAATTAAAAAATAAAAAGGAATTCCTTAAAAAAAATTTTTGCGTGCACAAAAAATTACTTATTGCAATCGTTTCATTCCAAACTGCATGACAGAAAGGTAGTAACTTTTGGTTACATGGTAGGTGATGGAAATATTTGGTAAAATTTTTCAACAAAAGATTATACAACTTTTCTATACACCATTTCTGCGTATGTATTTCCAGTAACATAGAAAGATATCCACAGGCAAAAATATACACATTGTTGTGCTTCCAGTGAGCAATAAATTTAACTTGATATCAGATTATATCCCGTGCCTAACGACCAGACGACTAAAAATATTGCTGATATACATATACATATGCAAGCCTTATCTTGTTTAGAAAATTTGCGCAAAATGCATTGTGCTTAACAGTTCTAATTTAGAACTACCTACAACATTTGTACGCCAATGTAAATAAGTTTGACTTTAACTGGAAAATAACTCGGATTTGTGTTGAAACAATCTTTCATATGTTGCATTTGCTTTATTTGTAGAAGCGAACTCGTTTGCATTCTTCTTGTATGAATTCACCTCGAGAAGCATTTTCCTTTTTTTGGCATTTGGTAAAAAAATTTTTGTATTTTCAATATTTTAATATTCTTAGAGAAATTATACAGAAAAAACTAATCCTGAAGTATAAAAAAGGGAAACATGTAAATAACATCTAAGGAAATATTTAAAATGAATTAAATAAAATAAAATAAATATTTATTTGTTTACAATAAAACTATTTGCACACCAGTAAAATGTAACGCATTTTTTGGTTAATTGTCCTTAACTTCTGAAAATATGCATAAACATTTGGGTTTTTCTAGACCTTGTAATTTATTATGCAAAAATATATACATACACTTCTAAACTGTTCAAAACTTAAAAATTCATTAAACATCGTATAACAATTTAAAAAGTTTTTAATATTTCACTTGGCAGCATCTTGCACAACCAGCTGCTTCGAAAATACCACAAATATGGCAGCCTTATGAAACATATGTTCGTATTTACCATATTTGGTTTTGTTTGTTTGCTTTGTAGTTATTAACACAGGGTGTACCCTGTGTTATTGATAGTTTTTTATTGACGTCAAAAGTAAATTTAAGGAGATTTATATTGCAACTAAAATATACAAATTTTTGATTGGAACATGAATCTTTCCAAAGCAACTGGAGAACAAAAACTGCAATTGTGTCGCACATATTTCCGCGCTGGCTTCGCTTTGTTGCCATTTCTGTGGGCAGTCAATTTCTTTTGGTTTTTTAAAGAGGCATTTAACACGCAAACGTATCCGGAGCAGCCTCAAATTAAGAAATATGTACTTTTTTCAGGCCTAGGAACTTTTGTTTGGACAGTAGCTTTAACAGTGTGGATTATTATATTTCAAACACAACGTGCTGGATGGGGAGCAACTGCAGATTACATTAGTTTTATAATACCACTTGGAAAAGCTTAAATAATATTTACTTATTAATACACACATATTCCTTTTGCTTTTATATAAACAGCATAAATCAAAAAAATTTTGTAATCATATTATTGGAATATTAAGTAACTAAAATAAATAAACTAATTTAGGAATAAAACAAGCTTGAACTTCAAGGGTATTTGAACCTAATCAGTGGACATTTTACCATATTTAGTGATTAAAATACACACAAATATGTTTGAAAAAAGTATGAATGCAAATCAAAGAATTGAAACCATAGAGAATACTTTATTAATTATATGTTTGTCTGTAGCACAACATGCAAATGAAAGCTGATAAGTTAAAATGAAATTAACGACTAACACTTTTTTAAAAAAAGTGGCAAAAGTTGTAAAATGTACAAAAATATTTAATATTTGAAAATCACATTATCTCGAAAATATCTAACCACATAGCAAACGAAAAAAGTATCGCAATAGATTGGATGAATGAATTGTACTACATCAATAAGTTTTTTAAACAAAAATTTGCCAAAAAATTGCACGACAGTATGTAAGTAGTTAGATTTTCAAAATTTAAACCTCCTATATGAAATAATATTTCCTTGTAAACACTTTATTCAAAATCTTACAACACATGTTAATTTAAGGTTTAATATACCAAAAGGAATTTGTATTAATAATAATATTGTATCCATTATTGTATTAGTATACCAATTACTAATACAATAATGGAATAACTTTTATAAAATTGCTTCTGTAAAAACCTGTACCTTCTGTAACAGGAAA
>OY727108.1:14573892-14578892 GCA_963402855.1 Ormia ochracea
GTCCCCCATCTAAGTACTAACCGCGCCCGACGCTGCTTAATTTCGGTGATCGGACGAGAACCGATGTATTCAGCGTGGTATGGTCGTTGGCGAAATAACAACGTCTAACAAGCAACTTGTATAAAATATAGTGCAGGTTGAAAATTTCACATTGAAGGGATGAGTGACCGGCTCACGGGCCATATACAAACGAAACGTTTGCAATTATGTATATTAACTATATTAACATATACAAAAATCAAATTTACCTGCAAAAGCAATGTCACCTTGTTAGTTAACATTTTTAATTTTTTTTTTGTTTGTTATTTATTTATTAATTTTTTTTTTTTGGTTGTTATTTACTTATTAATTTTTTTTTTTTTTTTTTTTTTTTTGGTTGATTGTAGCTGATTTAATACTCTGAATACTGTTGTTTTTTTTTTTTGAGTGTGATTTTGATTTTCCTTATTTATAAAAACAGTGTTAGAAAATGTAAAGTGACTACCTACTTGACTAATTTTTATGTTGTTTGTAGTTATTTTGTAGAAATTTTTCTGGCTTTTTGGATTTATTTAGTTATAGATTGATTGCATTAAGGGAATTTTTCATTATTAAAAAGAAATATTTTATGAAAATATTGACTGATAAATAATAATAATACAAACACAAAGCAAAAAGTTGAACAATGCCAACAGCACGCGGTGTTCCCAAGCGGTCCCCCATCTAAGTACTAACCGCGCCCGACGCTGCTTAATTTCGGTGATCGGACGAGAACCGATGTATTCAGCGTGGTATGGTCGTTGGCGAAATAACAACGTCTAACAAGCAACTTGTATAAAATATAGTGCAGGTTGAAAATTTCACATTGAAGGGATGAGTGACCGGCTCACGGGCCATATACAAACGAAACGTTTGCAATTATGTATATTAACTATATTAACATATACAAAAATCAAATTTACCTGCAAAAGCAATGTCACCTTGTTAGTTAACATTTTTAATTTTTTTTTTGTTTGTTATTTATTTATTAATTTTTTTTTTTTTGGTTGTTATTTACTTAATTTTTTTTTTTTTTTTTTTTTTTTTGGTTGATTGTAGCTGATTTAATACTCTGAATACTGTTGTTTTTTTTTTTTTAGTGTGATTTTGATTTTCCTTATTTATAAAAACAGTATTAGAAAATGTAAAGTGACTACCTACTTGACTAATTTTTATGTTGTTTGTAGTTATTTTGTAGAAATTTTTCTGGCTTTTTGGATTTATTTAGTTATAGATTGATTGCATTAAGGGAATTTTTCATTATTAAAAAGAAATATTTTATGAAAATATTGACTGATAAATAATAATAATACAAACACAAAGCAAAAAGTTGAACAATGCCAACAACACGCGGTGTTCCCAAGCGGTCCCCCATCTAAGTACTAACCGCGCCCGACGCTGCTTAATTTCGGTGATCGGACGAGAACCGATGTATTCAGCGTGGTATGGTCGTTGGCGAAATAACAACGTCTAACAAGCAACTTGTATAAAATATAGTGCAGGTTGAAAATTTCACATTGAAGGGATGAGTGACCGGCTCACGGGCCATATACAAACGAAACGTTTGCAATTATGTATATTAACTATATTAACATATACAAAAATCAAATTTACCTGCAAAAGCAATGTCACCTTGTTAGTTAACATTTTTAATTTTTTTTTTGTTTGTTATTTATTTATTAATTTTTTTTTTTTGGTTGTTATTTACTTATTAATTTTTTTTTTTTTTTTTTTTTTTTTGGTTGATTGTAGCTGATTTAATACTCTGAATACTGTTGTTTTTTTTTTTTGAGTGTGATTTTGATTTTCCTTATTTATAAAAACAGTGTTAGAAAATGTAAAGTGACTACCTACTTGACTAATTTTTATGTTGTTTGTAGTTATTTTGTAGAAATTTTTCTGGCTTTTTGGATTTATTTAGTTATAGATTGATTGCATTAAGGGAATTTTTCATTATTAAAAAGAAATATTTTATGAAAATATTGACTGATAAATAATAATAATACAAACACAAAGCAAAAAGTTGAACAATGCCAACAGCACGCGGTGTTCCCAAGCGGTCCCCCATCTAAGTACTAACCGCGCCCGACGCTGCTTAATTTCGGTGATCGGACGAGAACCGATGTATTCAGCGTGGTATGGTCGTTGGCGAAATAACAACGTCTAACAAGCAACTTGTATAAAATATAGTGCAGGTTGAAAATTTCACATTGAAGGGATGAGTGACCGGCTCACGGGCCATATACAAACGAAACGTTTGCAATTATGTATATTAACTATATTAACATATACAAAAATCAAATTTACCTGCAAAAGCAATGTCACCTTGTTAGTTAACATTTTTAATTTTTTTTTTGTTTGTTATTTATTTATTAATTTTTTTTTTTTTGGTTGTTATTTACTTAATTTTTTTTTTTTTTTTTTTTTTTTTGGTTGATTGTAGCTGATTTAATACTCTGAATACTGTTGTTTTTTTTTTTTTAGTGTGATTTTGATTTTCCTTATTTATAAAAACAGTATTAGAAAATGTAAAGTGACTACCTACTTGACTAATTTTTATGTTGTTTGTAGTTATTTTGTAGAAATTTTTCTGGCTTTTTGGATTTATTTAGTTATAGATTGATTGCATTAAGGGAATTTTTCATTATTAAAAAGAAATATTTTATGAAAATATTGACTGATAAATAATAATAATACAAACACAAAGCAAAAAGTTGAACAATGCCAACAACACGCGGTGTTCCCAAGCGGTCCCCCATCTAAGTACTAACCGCGCCCGACGCTGCTTAATTTCGGTGATCGGACGAGAACCGATGTATTCAGCGTGGTATGGTCGTTGGCGAAATAACAACGTCTAACAAGCAACTTGTATAAAATATAGTGCAGGTTGAAAATTTCACATTGAAGGGATGAGTGACCGGCTCACGGGCCATATACAAACGAAACGTTTGCAATTATGTATATTAACTATATTAACATATACAAAAATCAAATTTACCTGCAAAAGCAATGTCACCTTGTTAGTTAACATTTTTAATTTTTTTTTTGTTTGTTATTTATTTATTAATTTTTTTTTTTTGGTTGTTATTTACTTATTAATTTTTTTTTTTTTTTTTTTTTTTTTGGTTGATTGTAGCTGATTTAATACTCTGAATACTGTTGTTTTTTTTTTTTGAGTGTGATTTTGATTTTCCTTATTTATAAAAACAGTATTAGAAAATGTAAAGTGACTACCTACTTGACTAATTTTTATGTTGTTTGTAGTTATTTTGTAGAAATTTTTCTGGCTTTTTGGATTTATTTAGTTATAGATTGATTGCATTAAGGGAATTTTTCATTATTAAAAAGAAATATTTTATGAAAATATTGACTGATAAATAATAATAATAATACAAACACAAAGCAAAAAGTTGAACAATGCCAACAACACGCGGTGTTCCCAAGCGGTCCCCCATCTAAGTACTAACCGCGCCCGACGCTGCTTAATTTCGGTGATCGGACGAGAACCGATGTATTCAGCGTGGTATGGTCGTTGGCGAAATAACAACGTCTAACAAGCAACTTGTATAAAATATAGTGCAGGTTGAAAATTTCACATTGAAGGGATGAGTGACCGGCTCACGGGCCATATACAAACGAAACGTTTGCAATTATGTATATTAACTATATTAACATATACAAAAATCAAATTTACCTGCAAAAGCAATGTCACCTTGTTAGTTAACATTTTTAATTTTTTTTTTGTTTGTTATTTATTTATTAATTTTTTTTTTTTGGTTGTTATTTACTTATTAATTTTTTTTTTTTTTTTTTTTTTTTTGGTTGATTGTAGCTGATTTAATACTCTGAATACTGTTGTTTTTTTTTTTTGAGTGTGATTTTGATTTTCCTTATTTATAAAAACAGTATTAGAAAATGTAAAGTGACTACCTACTTGACTAATTTTTATGTTGTTTGTAGTTATTTTGTAGAAATTTTTCTGGCTTTTTGGATTTATTTAGTTATAGATTGATTGCATTAAGGGAATTTTTCATTATTAAAAAGAAATATTTTATGAAAATATTGACTGATAAATAATAATAATACAAACACAAAGCAAAAAGTTGAACAATGCCAACAACACGCGGTGTTCCCAAGCGGTCCCCCATCTAAGTACTAACCGCGCCCGACGCTGCTTAATTTCGGTGATCGGACGAGAACCGATGTATTCAGCGTGGTATGGTCGTTGGCGAAATAACAACGTCTAACAAGCAACTTGTATAAAATATAGTGCAGGTTGAAAATTTCACATTGAAGGGATGAGTGACCGGCTCACGGGCCATATACAAACGAAACGTTTGCAATTATGTATATTAACTATATTAACATATACAAAAATCAAATTTACCTGCAAAAGCAATGTCACCTTGTTAGTTAACATTTTTAATTTTTTTTTTGTTTGTTATTTATTTATTAATTTTTTTTTTTTGGTTGTTATTTACTTATTAATTTTTTTTTTTTTTTTTTTTTTTTTGGTTGATTGTAGCTGATTTAATACTCTGAATACTGTTGTTTTTTTTTTTTGAGTGTGATTTTGATTTTCCTTATTTATAAAAACAGTATTAGAAAATGTAAAGTGACTACCTACTTGACTAATTTTTATGTTGTTTGTAGTTATTTTGTAGAAATTTTTCTGGCTTTTTGGATTTATTTAGTTATAGATTGATTGCATTAAGGGAATTTTTCATTATTAAAAAGAAATATTTTATGAAAATATTGACTGATAAATAATAATAATACAAACACAAAGCAAAAAGTTGAACAATGCCAACAACACGCGGTGTTCCCAAGCGGTCCCCCATCTAAGTACTAACCGCGCCCGACGCTGCTTAATTTCGGTGATCGGACGAGAACCGATGTATTCAGCGTGGTATGGTCGTTGGCGAAATAACAACGTCTAACAAGCAACTTGTATAAAATATAGTGCAGGTTGAAAATTTCAC
>OY727108.1:14581392-14583892 GCA_963402855.1 Ormia ochracea
AGGGAATTTTTCATTATTAAAAAGAAATATTTTATGAAAATATTGACTGATAAATAATAATAATACAAACACAAAGCAAAAAGTTGAACAATGCCAACAACACGCGGTGTTCCCAAGCGGTCCCCCATCTAAGTACTAACCGCGCCCGACGCTGCTTAATTTCGGTGATCGGACGAGAACCGATGTATTCAGCGTGGTATGGTCGTTGGCGAAATAACAACGTCTAACAAGCAACTTGTATAAAATATAGTGCAGGTTGAAAATTTCACATTGAAGGGATGAGTGACCGGCTCACGGGCCATATACAAACGAAACGTTTGCAATTATGTATATTAACTATATTAACATATACAAAAATCAAATTTACCTGCAAAAGCAATGTCACCTTGTTAGTTAACATTTTTAATTTTTTTTTTGTTTGTTATTTATTTATTAATTTTTTTTTTTTGGTTGTTATTTACTTATTAATTTTTTTTTTTTTTTTTTGGTTGATTGTAGCTGATTTAATACTCTGAATACTGTTGTTTTTTTTTTTTGAGTGTGATTTTGATTTTCCTTATTTATAAAAACAGTATTAGAAAATGTAAAGTGACTACCTACTTGACTAATTTTTATGTTGTTTGTAGTTATTTTGTAGAAATTTTTCTGGCTTTTTGGATTTATTTAGTTATAGATTGATTGCATTAAGGGAATTTTTCATTATTAAAAAGAAATATTTTATGAAAATATTGACTGATAAATAATAATAATACAAACACAAAGCAAAAAGTTGAACAATGCCAACAACACGCGGTGTTCCCAAGCGGTCCCCCATCTAAGTACTAACCGCGCCCGACGCTGCTTAATTTCGGTGATCGGACGAGAACCGATGTATTCAGCGTGGTATGGTCGTTGGCGAAATAACAACGTCTAACAAGCAACTTGTATAAAATATAGTGCAGGTTGAAAATTTCACATTGAAGGGATGAGTGACCGGCTCACGGGCCATATACAAACGAAACGTTTGCAATTATGTATATTAACTATATTAACATATACAAAAATCAAATTTACCTGCAAAAGCAATGTCACCTTGTTAGTTAACATTTTTAATTTTTTTTTGTTTGTTATTTATTTATAAATTTTTTTTTTTTGGTTGTTATTTACTTATTAATTTTTTTTTTTTTTTTTTTTTTTTTGGTTGATTGTAGCTGATTTAATACTCTGAATACTGTTGTTTTTTTTTTTTGAGTGTGATTTTGATTTTCCTTATTTATAAAAACAGTATTAGAAAATGTAAAGTGACTACCTACTTGACTAATTTTTATGTTGTTTGTAGTTATTTTGTAGAAATTTTTCTGGCTTTTTGGATTTATTTAGTTATAGATTGATTGCATTAAGGGAATTTTTCATTATTAAAAAGAAATATTTTATGAAAATATTGACTGATAAATAATAATAATACAAACACAAAGCAAAAAGTTGAACAATGCCAAACAACACGCGGTGTTCCCAAGCGGTCCCCCATCTAAGTACTAACCGCGCCCGACGCTGCTTAATTTCGGTGATCGGACGAGAACCGATGTATTCAGCGTGGTATGGTCGTTGGCGAAATAACAACGTCTAACAAGCAACTTGTATAAAATATAGTGCAGGTTGAAAATTTCACATTGAAGGGATGAGTGACCGGCTCACGGGCCATATACAAACGAAACGTTTGCAATTATGTATATTAACTATATTAACATATACAAAAATCAAATTTACCTGCAAAAGCAATGTCACCTTGTTAGTTAACATTTTTAATTTTTTTTTTGTTTGTTATTTATTTATTAATTTTTTTTTTTTGGTTGTTATTTACTTATTAATTTTTTTTTTTTTTTTTTTTTTTTTGGTTGATTGTAGCTGATTTAATACTCTGAATACTGTTGTTTTTTTTTTTTGAGTGTGATTTTGATTTTCCTTATTTATAAAAACAGTATTAGAAAATGTAAAGTGACTACCTACTTGACTAATTTTTATGTTGTTTGTAGTTATTTTGTAGAAATTTTTCTGGCTTTTTGGATTTATTTAGTTATAGATTGATTGCATTAAGGGAATTTTTCATTATTAAAAAGAAATATTTTATGAAAATATTGACTGATAAATAATAATAATACAAACACAAAGCAAAAAGTTGAACAATGCCAACAACACGCGGTGTTCCCAAGCGGTCCCCCATCTAAGTACTAACCGCGCCCGACGCTGCTTAATTTCGGTGATCGGACGAGAACCGATGTATTCAGCGTGGTATGGTCGTTGGCGAAATAACAACGTCTAACAAGCAACTTGTATAAAATATAGTGCAGGTTGAAAATTTCACATTGAAGGGATGAGTGACCGGCTCACGGGCCATATACAAACGAAACGTTTGCAATTATGTATATTAACTATATTAACATATACAAAAATCAAATTTACCTGCAAAAGCAATGTCACCTTGTTAGTTAACATTTTTAATTTTTTTTTTGTTTGTTATTTA
>OY727108.1:14588892-14631892 GCA_963402855.1 Ormia ochracea
GAAAATGTAAAGTAACTACCTACTTGACTAATTTTTATGTTGTTTGTAGTTATTTTGTAGAAATTTTTCTGGCTTTTTGGATTTATTTAGTTATAGATTGATTGCATTAAGGGAATTTTTCATTATTAAAAAGAAATATTTTATGAAAATATTGACTGATAAATAATAATAATAATACAAACACAAAGCAAAAAGTTGAACAATGCCAACAACACGCGGTGTTCCCAAGCGGTCCCCCATCTAAGTACTAACCGCGCCCGACGCTGCTTAATTTCGGTGATCGGACGAGAACCGATGTATTCAGCGTGGTATGGTCGTTGGCGAAATAACAACGTCTAACAAGCAACTTGTATAAAATATAGTGCAGGTTGAAAATTTCACATTGAAGGGATGAGTGACCGGCTCACGGGCCATATACAAACGAAACGTTTGCAATTATGTATATTAACTATATTAACATATACAAAAATCAAATTTACCTGCAAAAGCAATGTCACCTTGTTAGTTAACATTTTTAATTTTTTTTTTGTTTGTTATTTATTTATTAATTTTTTTTTTTTGGTTGTTATTTACTTATTAATTTTTTTTTTTTTTTTTTTTTTTTTGGTTGATTGTAGCTGATTTAATACTCTGAATACTGTTGTTTTTTTTTTTGAGTGTGATTTTGATTTTCCTTATTTATAAAAACAGTATTAGAAAATGTAAAGTGACTACCTACTTGACTAATTTTTATGTTGTTTGTAGTTATTTTGTAGAAATTTTTCTGGCTTTTTGGATTTATTTAGTTATAGATTGATTGCATTAAGGGAATTTTTCATTATTAAAAAGAAATATTTTATGAAAATATTGACTGATAAATAATAATAATACAAACACAAAGCAAAAAGTTGAACAATGCCAACAACACGCGGTGTTCCCAAGCGGTCCCCCATCTAAGTACTAACCGCGCCCGACGCTGCTTAATTTCGGTGATCGGACGAGAACCGATGTATTCAGCGTGGTATGGTCGTTGGCGAAATAACAACGTCTAACAAGCAACTTGTATAAAATATAGTGCAGGTTGAAAATTTCACATTGAAGGGATGAGTGACCGGCTCACGGGCCATATACAAACGAAACGTTTGCAATTATGTATATTAACTATATTAACATATACAAAAATCAAATTTACCTGCAAAAGCAATGTCACCTTGTTAGTTAACATTTTTAATTTTTTTTTTGTTTGTTATTTATTTATTAATTTTTTTTTTTTTGGTTGTTATTTACTTAATTTTTTTTTTTTTTTTTTTTTTTTTTGGTTGATTGTAGCTGATTTAATACTCTGAATACTGTTGTTTTTTTTTTTTGAGTGTGATTTTGATTTTCCTTATTTATAAAAACAGTATTAGAAAATGTAAAGTGACTACCTACTTGACTAATTTTTATGTTGTTTGTAGTTATTTTGTAGAAATTTTTCTGGCTTTTTGGATTTATTTAGTTATAGATTGATTGCATTAAGGGAATTTTTCATTATTAAAAAGAAATATTTTATGAAAATATTGACTGATAAATAATAATAATACAAACACAAAGCAAAAAGTTGAACAATGCCAACAACACGCGGTGTTCCCAAGCGGTCCCCCATCTAAGTACTAACCGCGCCCGACGCTGCTTAATTTCGGTGATCGGACGAGAACCGATGTATTCAGCGTGGTATGGTCGTTGGCGAAATAACAACGTCTAACAAGCAACTTGTATAAAATATAGTGCATGTTGAAAATTTCACATTGAAGGGATGAGTGACCGGCTCACGGCCCATATACAAACGAAACGTTTGCAATTATGTATATTAACTATATTAACATATACAAAAATCAAATTTACCTGCAAAAGCAATGTCACCTTGTTAGTTAACATTTTTAATTTTTTTTTTGTTTGTTATTTATTTATTAATTTTTTTTTTTTTGGTTGTTATTTACTTAATTTTTTTTTTTTTTTTTTTTTTTTGGTTGATTGTAGCTGATTTAATACTCTGAATACTGTTGTTTTTTTTTTTTGAGTGTGATTTTGATTTTCCTTATTTATAAAAACAGTATTAGAAAATGTAAAGTGACTACCTACTTGACTAATTTTTATGTTGTTTGTAGTTATTTTGTAGAAATTTTTCTGGCTTTTTGGATTTATTTAGTTATAGATTGATTGCATTAAGGGAATTTTTCATTATTAAAAAGAAATATTTTATGAAAATATTGACTGATAAATAATAATAATACAAACACAAAGCAAAAAGTTGAACAATGCCAACAACACGCGGTGTTCCCAAGCGGTCCCCCATCTAAGTACTAACCGCGCCCGACGCTGCTTAATTTCGGTGATCGGACGAGAACCGATGTATTCAGCGTGGTATGGTCGTTGGCGAAATAACAACGTCTAACAAGCAACTTGTATAAAATATAGTGCAGGTTGAAAATTTCACATTGAAGGGATGAGTGACCGGCTCACGGGCCATATACAAACGAAACGTTTGCAATTATGTATATTAACTATATTAACATATACAAAAATCAAATTTACCTGCAAAAGCAATGTCACCTTGTTAGTTAACATTTTTAATTTTTTTTTTTGTTTGTTATTTATTTATTAATTTTTTTTTTTGTTTGCTATTTACTTATTAATTTTTTTTTTGGTTGATTGTAGCTGATTTAATACTCTGAATACTGTTGTTTTTTTTTTTTGAGTGTGATTTTGATTTTCCTTATTTATAAAAACAGTATTAGAAAATGTAAAGTGACTACCTACTTGACTAATTTTTATGTTGTCTGTAGTTATTTTGTAGAAATTTTTCTGGCTTTTTGGATTTATTTAGTTATAGATTGATTGCATTAAGGGAATTTTTCATTATTAAAAAGAAATATTTTATGAAAATATTGACTGATAAATAATAATAATACAAACACAAAGCAAAAAGTTGAACAATGCCAACAACACGCGGTGTTCCCAAGCGGTCCACCAAAACTAAGTACTAATCGCGCCCGACGCTGCTCAATTTCGATGAACAGACGAGAACCGTTGTATTCATCGTGGTCTAACAAGCAATTTGCGTCGCTTTGTTTTCTATAAAAAAAAAGCATTATTACACTCAAAGAAAACAGTTTTGTGTTTTTTCCCCGAACAAATCGACGGGTAGAAAATGCTTTTAAAAGAGATTGCTTTTATTCTTAAACAGCGTTACGAGACAGTTTTCAAAAAAGTTTTGAGTCGAAGGAGCCAGAAAATTAGATTTGAACTATTATTTTTATATTTGGTGACGTATAAAAATAACCAAAAGAGAACAATTCCGCTGTTTAATTGTGAGATATTGAAATAAAATATTTTGGGTTTTTCAAGTAGATAAATTAGCAGTGTGGCAACTCAACATTTTTGTTTACATATTTCATAAAATATATATAAATGTTTTTTTTATCAGCTGTTAGAAAAGGCAACGCATTTTTTCTAATCTGTGTACTTTTCTTGTAAGTAAAAAATGGCATTCCCACAGGGCGGGCAAAAAACATTTTAAAATGCACCTTTTCACAGGGTAACATTTTAATATTAGTAACAATCATATAAAAACGAAACGTTTGCATTTATGTATATTAACTATATTAACAAATACAAAAATCAAATTTACCTGCAAAAACGTTGTCACCTTGTTATTTAACGTTCTTAATTTTTTTTTTGTTATTTACTTATTAATTTTTTATTTTTTTTTTTGTTGTTTGTAGTTTTTTTGATACACTGAATACTGATTTTATTTCATTTAAAGGCTTTTGAACAACAGCTATTTCTTCTTGTTTTTGTTTTTGTTCTTGTTCTTGTTATTCTTTTTGTTTAAGTGTGTGCTTTTGATTTTCCTTCTTTATAAAAACAGTATTAGAACAGTTTGTAGTTATTTTGTAGACATTTTTTTGACATTTTGGATTTTTTTGGTTATAGATTGATTGCAATAAAGGAGTTTTTCATTATTAAAAAGAAATGTTTTAATATTAATATGTTCATAGAAATTTGAATTCTGTCTATTAAGTGATTGGTAAAAATATTCTGAAATTTGAAATATACAGGAAAAAATGTTTTTTTTTTCGGATTACGCTGTCTACTTTTGAAATATATTATTCACTTATTTTTTTGTTTTTAGTTTTTTTTATGACGTTTATTTTCGTAGCCACTTTAAATATTTAAAATTTTCACGCACTGAAAACACATGTGTTAAGCTTTCCCAACCCATACCATAATTAGATTTCAATTTGACTGCATAGAGAGGAGAATTTCGATGAAACAGAATGCGTATCCTTCTATCTAATCGTTTGCATTGTATTGTTAAACAAAACACTTAAAACCTGTTCGTTTTTTTTTTTTGAAATAGTATTACAATCATTATGATGAGGACAGTGCAAGGCGAACAGCCAAGATTTCGTCCTAAATTACAAATAAAAAACGTAAAATGATGGGGTGTGCAAGAGAGCGGTAGGAATCAACCCCCTGGGCTGAGAAATTGAAAGAATACAAAATAAAAACATTATTGAAAACTTGCCACGATTAATCAAATTAACTCACTTGAAATTTTAAAGTTCGCAGAGCGTAAGAAATTTCTCCTTTTTTATATTTTATTTTTTAAATGCATACAGAAAATTAATTGTCCACCTTTTTGTTGCTTTCTATTTGTGTGTTGCAACAAAAGACTATGTTGCACATGTGTTGAAATTTTTTATGGTTTTTTCGAAATTTTCATTATTAAAAAAAAAAGTTGAAAATTGATGACTGTCTGTCTAACCGTTAGCTTTTGATTATGTCGCTTGACAAGAAGTCAATCAATAGTTTGATAAATATTTTTTAGAATCTGTGGTTGTGGTTCATATCCTTACAATTAAAGCACAAACTAATTATTTTGATAACACATGATAACAATTGAGTGGCCGGGCGTGTACTGCAACCAACCACTATATTATTTATTTCATTTACTTCTTTAGGAAAATGCCTTAAACGGGTCTGCAGAAGTTCATAAATAGTAATAATGTTGGCTTGATTTGGCTTTATTATTATTTTTCGCTCGTCAATGGCTGGCCGATTTATATTTACACAGTGGGTAATTCGTATAGAAGCTAAAGATTATTAATAAATAGTGCTTGTCGAAAGAAATGTATTAAAAAATGTATTAAATTATAGAAAATAAAAACTAACGACATTATAAAAAGTTTGTTTTATTATTCTTATTTAGTTTTCTAATTATTTATGTCAGATGTCATAATATAGTAGCACTCACTGTGGAACAAAAACATAAAATTATTAATAGACTTATTATCAAAAAGTATGTCGCGTTAGTTTGATTTTTTCTCCTATTGGCTACTCTACAAGATGAATTTAATGCAGAAGCGGCTTTTGTGTATCTGAACTGTGCCGAAATCTAAAACAAATAGGGTAGCGATTTAATATTACACCACAGTAAGAAAACTGCCATGCAATGCAGCTTTTATGGTTTGGACTTGCATTTTAGAAAAAAATAATTTTACATATCGTTGGTTTCAAGTAGTAACTTCCGAACTCTCATTTTTTTTCAATAGGTCTTTTTTGGTGATTTCAAAAATGAATTGAAATCACTAAAAAACTTCTATTGGAAAAATGCAACTTAGGGCCTTTCTACTTTAGACCAATCAAATATTACTTTTAAATATTAAAAAGTATGAATGTAAGATATATACATATATATATACATGTACATATATTTTTTTTATTAATA
Source organism: Ormia ochracea (assembly GCA_963402855.1). Lineage (NCBI taxonomy): Eukaryota > Metazoa > Arthropoda > Insecta > Diptera > Tachinidae > Ormia > Ormia ochracea. The sequence goes on from OY727108.1 coordinate 14,594,645, forward strand.
TGATCGGATCTCTTTGGTAGTTAAATTTGAAATGTGCTTAATATAATTTTTAATAGAATGTAAAAAAATTATTTAAAAAAATTATAATAATAATTTTATTTAAAATACTTGAAGTCCAAATGGAACATTTCGATTGCAATGTTGAAACTCGATGTCGTATTTTTACATTTTTATATTTTTAAATATTTGAGTTTATGAAAAGCCAGAGTTTAGTTTTATATTCAAAAGGTCTACCGTATTGAAAACAGCGCGTCCACAAATCTACAGCATCGTCAAGCCTTGGTTCGAGACAAATAAGCTGGTTTATCCGATTAACGAACAGAAATTCGTGGGACATATTTTTAAAAACGCGACGAACGAGCCTTGTAACATCACCGCTAAATTGGAATTTTCCTTTAGCGCATGACCTTAGAATTTAGTGCTTCCATCCATATTATAATTATATTATATGTAATTGTAATATTAAGAAAATAAATAAATAAATAAAATTATAAAACGAGATTTTTTTAGTTGTGGTGCGAATACTTTGCTTTTAGAAATATTTCAATATTGTAATGTGAGACAAAGTTTGGAAATAGATGCCATAAGTTTTGTCTAGTCTACGAGAAAAGTAATTAAACAAGTTTTGTGTACGAAAGTATTGCGGCTTAAGGAAATCACCTGCTTTTCAAGTGTAACTGGTCCATAAGGGAGCTGCTTCATAACACATTTTTCTCTCCTTGCCTGAAGAAAAATTTTACGATTTTACGTTTTTTCCTCGCGTTTGCTTGCCATGTATAAAATTTGTATAAACTCAATAATTACTAATTTTCACTCTTAATAAGAAAAGTAACATAAAACAAAATAAGACATGCAGCATCAGGTCAAATCATAAATGAAAAAAAAAAATAAAATACTGAAATTTTAAACTCAAATTTTAAAGATGAACAACAAGCAAATTGTAAAATAGAATGGTTTTACCTACTGCAGGAAAATAGTTCAAAATTGTTAAGAGCCAGCGGCGGGTTATATATTTTTAGGATATGTTAGAAAGAAAACAATCTCACTGAACTCAAATGGATAAGAAAAGATTTTTATTCATGTAACTCACCGCAAACATTTATAAGATTTTGCTGTTGTTAACCAGACATTTTAAGGAAAGCAGAAAAAATTATATAAAACTGTCTCAACTGTCTCAATTGTAGTTGAAACAAACTCTAAAGAAGCATTGACAACACTGGCATATTTGAAGCAAATGTGTGCAAGAAGTTGTTTATCTAAAGAGCATCATAATTTATTAACTGAGCATGTCGAACAACAAGATATTTCAGAGTCAAAGTGATAAAATTTTGGTATACACTTTTTAAGAAACTTAAATGTGATGAATAGATAAAAGTGGATGAAAGTAAATAAAATGCTGTCTTGCAGGTATTGAGGTTTGCACTACGAGAGAAATCTAAAACTAGATCAGCTGATGCCATCGGCGCATTCTAGTTATCATTATTACAACTTTTAACAGTTACATACTTTAAAATCGCCAAAAGTACATAATCTACTATCCTACACAATCGTACAATCTGACAAATATGGCATTTCTGCTGAAACAATTAGACAAGGTGTGCGATTTGCAAAAGCTGACAAACATTTTCATTAAATTACATTTTTGATGCCACATATTTGCATTTACTGTAATGAGGATATAAAAAAAATTCGTTTAAAAGATATCGATTGGCCAGAGAGTATTGAATGCAGATCAGCAATACAAGACTTATTGCCACAATGCTGTGAAAGTCAGTAAAAACTTTTAGGTGCCAGCCATGGCAGAAATCGTCTTTAAAAATTTATTTCATTACAATTTTCTATACAATAAAACCCGTTTTATTCTTAGTAAAAATAAATATTTCGTCATAACTTTTTATAATTTAAATTTAGTTGCTGTTAAAAAATCACCCTATATCTGAGCTTAATATTCATATGAAGCTATATAATATTTATTTTTAAAATTTCTAACACTGAATTCCACTAATGGAAAAAATCATTAAATTTATTTGAAATGCTGAAGGAAAACTGGATTTGAATAAGTAAATTTTGTTGTTTCATTTTTTTACAACATGCAGTCAAAATGTCCTTCATTTGAAAACAACAATTAAACTTAAAATAATAACAAATCGCTTGTAAAGGTCGTGACTTACACATGTTCATTTTTTTGTGCACGTGAACTTTTCACACACCGACCGCAAAACTCACAACTTTTTCATCATTTATTTGCGTTCCACTAAACGTTTATGATGCTGACGTGAATTTGAATATCATTTATGCGTTTCGCGTAACAAACACATGACAAGAGCCTCTTGTAAATAAAAAGTAAAATTAAAAAAATAAGAGTTGAAATAATCGAAAAGGGTTAATTTAAATTGTAACATTCATGCAAAGTTTGATAAGAGATAGGATTTCCCAAATAAAACATAAGAAGAATAAATCAACCACTATAACGATAATGAGGAAACAAATGGAATGCAATGAATTCTGGCCCATAATGCGTGATTCTTGTATCCTGCAATAGTTTCTCAGTGAAACGAAAAGGGTTAATTTCAATGCTTAATATTAACATGCTTAATTGCTTTAAAGTTAAACTTTATTTGCCGAGTCATTAAAAGGATGAATATTCTGATGTCATGAATAACTATGACAGCTAAAAAAAGTAATAACAATAATGAAAAACTGGCTTAAAATTATCAGGTTAGATGACATTTGCTTTATTACTAATAATACTGTCATTAGGGAGAGATGAGCATAATTTTTTTCTTCTGGCGATAATTTGTTTACCTGATATGAATAATTATATCTTATAAATGAAAAAAAAACAAAAAAATTACAATAGAAGAACACTAGAAAATTATTAAAATATATATATGTATATATATATATTGAATTTTGCAGATATCATTACTGATTTGCTGTTGTGGGTAATGGCTTTCTTGGACTCTTAGACTGGCGCATTAATTTTCTTACACATACTCGTATTTGTAGCGGACAATTTTCTATTTTTAAATATTCTTTTATTTCTTTTCACCTCTGTATTTTTCAACCTATAATTATTTACTTAAATGCACGTATAAATATATATATATATATCCTGTCTTAATTTGAGCAGTCGGTTCTTCTTTATTTTATTTGTTATTGTGGATCCACTAATTCGCAACATGGTTTTTTATAATCGGCTTTCTTTTCTTAAAACTTTTGTGTTATAACAAAATATCACTATTAAAAACTGTGAAATAAAAAAAATTTGTAATAAATAAAAACTTTATATTTTTGATTAACAAAAAATTAATAATTTTTGCATTAAAAAAAAACATTAAAAAAAAACGAAAGTTTGTTTATCTTTTGATTAAATTTAGCGCCAACTCTGGTTTACAGTTGGCCCATTTAAACTCAAAACAAAAAAAATATTTCCAGAAGAGTACCTTTAAAGTCTGCTACTTCGGAAGATCTGGCCATACTATAGATATTTTATAGATCTAATGAAAAATTTGCCGGATCACATTTCTTCTTTAGTTTGTCTTAAGGTACTACACGATCACCAAATCCTACAAAAACCAATAATATCTAAAAAAGTTTCCTTTTGTAGGTGTACAATGCTCGCTGACTTTGAGTGCTTACTACTCTGTACATGGATGTTGTCCAATGAAACTGATTGGAATGTTTTAGTCCAAAATTGCGATTGCATTAAGAACGCTAATGAATCAATGTAGACAAACATTGTCATAATTTCCGCCGACTTCTGGAGTGCGTTTTAATTAACTGTTGTTTACTTTAAATTTTTATTCATTCCTGTTAGAATATTATTATTTTAAATTTACTTTAGATTAGCAATTCTGAAAGTTATAGTGCACAAAAATGCCTCAGTGTTATACACCATAAATTCCTACTAAACAGTTCGAAAAAATGGCACAAACTACAAAGTTTAGTGCAGTAAGTTTTTTTATAAGCTGCAGTGAAAGAAAGCCATTAGCCCACATCTCTCTCTTTAGCTACTTTGAAGAATAAATATTTTAGTCTGAAATTTCCCTAGCCATACGGTGAAAAGATATGAACCAGAAAACTTTTCAACCATGTAGGAACAATTGAGGCAAACAGCAGATTTATTATTTTCTTTAATAATCTGGCCACAATCAGTCTTTTGAACGGAGACATATAGATGTGGTGACACCGTATAAAATCAAGCTCATATGTGCTTGGATAGTCTTACAGTTTTATATATAATATATTATATAGGTATAAGTATTAGACGACCGAACCCACACAGCCCAGCGGACCAACGTTTTTCTTACAAAAAGTTCTTAACTACAATAATTTTTAAACTTTGACTCCTATAGGTTGAAATCCTAAAAGAAAGTACACCCGAAACTCTTTCTACATGGTCTACATCTTCCAAGAAATACAATGTAAAAAACGCGTGGCTTAGATTAATCAACGTAACGTGCAAAGATGTGAACATTAGAAAACCTGCGGGATTTTGTTTTTATTTGGTTTTACAGTTTTGTTTCTATATAAAAAATATTTCTCGTACAAAAAAATAGGTAATTGAGGCTATTCTGCATTTCGATTTGAATCGAAATTTTCTCCGCCTGGCAATTTTGGTATTCTGCGTTTCGATTCCGCTCAGTTTCTTTCTTTGCATTACGATCGGAGCTCCGTTTTTCTCAGTTGAGTTTTTGTTAACGGAGGAGTGTTTTTATCTGTGTTTTTTAGTTAAAACCTTTAAAATTGAAAAAAATTTAAGTAGAAAACAAAATAAAATGCTCAGAAGCGATTAAAAAAGCACTTAAAAATATTTTTCATTAATTTATTTAATTAAATTAATATTTAATAATGGTACAGGTCAAAAATAACAACACCAGAGCAGTATGAAGTAAGAAGTCATAGAATTTTGCTGCATCTTACGAGAAAAACTGTCTCTCAACCTTCCACCCTACTCTGCTTATCAACAACTTATTTTTATTATGTATAAAAAAACTTTTTTTCTTTCGATTCCGTTTTTCTGCAGAATACCGATTTTCGATCGCAACGGAACTGAATGCGGAGACTTAATCGAAACGCAGAATAGGGGCGAATAAAATTGTGTCACTTTGGAAAGTGTATACGCATGTGGGTATATCTGCCCATTGTGAATCACACATGTTTATTTTATTTTGAGTCTCTTAATGAGTTCTTGAGTGTTTTCATTAGAATTTGTGCGGCATACATACCAACAATACCATACTCCTGTTTTTGCCATGGTTTCATACTACAATTGTATACGCAGTTGGTGGCAGGGGTGTTTGATTGTTTTTTTTTTTGTACAACAAACTCCTCACGTTCGATTATGATGTTGCTTTCATACACATCTTAAAGTGGTGTATTCAATTTAATAGGATCAGGTTGTTTTTGTGTTTTTAGTGGTGAATTTTTGCTTTGCTTATGTTACGACACTAAAAAGTGTTACCAAACTCTAGAATTTGATGCGATAATAAAAATTTTGGTTCAGTGAAAAATAAATTTTATAAATACGAAAAGAATGGACGAGTATACACGTAATTGGGGGATAGTCTTGTCAATTGAGCAATAGAATGTAAATGAACCGCAATTTAATAGCATTTTCTTTTCTACAATAAAAATGTTGCCCTGTGAAAAGGTGCATTTTTAAAATGTTTTGCCCACCCTGTGAAAATGCCATTTTTATGTTGTGAGAAAAGAAAACAAATTAGAAAAATGTGCATTGGCTTTAAAAAAACATTTATGTATATTTTATGAAATGTGTAAACAAAAATGTTCTGTGGCCAGATCTGCTTGGGAAACTAAATTTTTTTTTTATTTTAATATCTCATACAATTAAACAGCAGTATTGATGGCTTTTGGTTGTTTTATACGTCACAAAATATAAAAATAATTATTAAAATATAATTTTCTGATTTTTTCGATTCAAGTCTTTTTTTTAACTATTGTCTGCTAATGGTGTGTAAGAATAAAAGCCATCTGTTTTACAGGGCATTTTCTGCCCTGTCGATTTGTTTAGGGCAAAAGGTGCAATGCCTTTCGCCCTACGAAAGGGCAACATTTTCACAAAAGAACATGCAACCTTTTAAGAGGGCAATACCTTTTTTTTGAGAAAAGAACACAAAACGGCCCTTTTTGAGGGTAATGCTGCTAAACGCCATAAGTTTACAGCTAAAATTGGTAATATATATGTATAGAGAAAACCAAAGACAATGGCAACGCTGATTGTTCTGGTATCATGTGTAGCTTGTGTTTTTTGTACAATGTGTGGTTGTTTTGTTTATTGTCATGTGCATTTCACTTGGCAAAAGGCGGAGAAAGAAAAAGTGCGGTGGTGTCATCATCTGCGTCGTCATTCATGCACAACATCACCGGCTTGAATGCAATCAAAAATAAAGTTCTTCATTCGTGTTTGTTGCTCGGTTAAGAATGGTTGTTGTCTATTAACTGCCCACGCGAGTGATACAGGATCAATTTAAATCGTATCAATTAAATTCGTTTCTTGAAATAGAATATGATGCAGTGATTTTAATTGCTGGTGAGAAGAACTAAAAAAAAATTTATAATGCAATAATAAAATTAATTTATAACGTGTCCCGCTTTTCGAATATATTGAGGCAAAAAATTAATTGAATTTAATTCAATTAAAAATAAAACATTTATTATATGCAGTGCGTTTGATACACAGTTTTTATCCATCATACATTTTGGCACGCTCTCCCCTAAAGAAATAACATGATATATTAATAAAGACTCCACAAAAAATAAAAAAAAACATACAATAGTCTAATTGTTGTGTCCTTATAAATAAAACTTTAGGGACAACTGGGCAAAGTAAAAAACTTTATTATTATTTTATAATAAACGGATATTATTGCTTAAACTTTAATTGAAAATGGCCGATGAAACGTTACATACGATGCCGTTGGAAAACAATATAGATGTTCACATTGTGACATTATTCGAACGTCTCGAGGCGATACGGAAAGATAATCAATGCAATGCTTTAAACAATCGTCTCTCCAGCACATTGCAGCCAAAGAGAAGCATGCACACCGAGATTAGGTCTTTAGAATTCTGGCGGTGAGTGATAATTCTCTTATTATTTTCTTATTATTTTTTTTTTTTAATTTTTGCTGGCTTAACTTAAAGCTCCTGCATTTAAATTTTGATTGAAAGCAATGCATCTGTTTGCTGTTTGCTATTGTTTATTTTTTGTTTCATTTTAATTCATCACTGTGTATGTTACAAAGAATTTATTGTTTATTTTTTGAGCTTTTTTATTGTGGAGTTCCTCTTCAAAAGTCATTTTTATTTTGAAATGATATGATGACACCAACGCCGTTTAAAAGAAAAATGCAAATAACCAAGCAGATGTTTTTGTTTCCTTTAAAGAAGCTCAACTCGGGTTGAAGTGTTCAATCTTACACATAAAGAAAAAATGGTGTAAAGTTTCATGCGAATAAAAAAAACTTTTTTTTTTTTTTTTTTTTTTTTTTAACCAACTCTACCTGCAAAGCTTTTGGCTTGTCCGCAGGAAAACACCCAGGGTCTAGGCAGGAATCGAACCCGCGACCTCCACTTCATTAGGCTAAGCATTATTCCCTCGCCTACGGAGGCCTTCGTGTAACAATTACAAATTTACACGTGCAAAAACTAAATTCCTTTTTTTTTTTGTCTCAAATGTTTTCCCTTAATCCGTTTACTACTGACAAAGGCTCGAGGCGCTCAATTCAGTTACTCGCAGTTGTTATGAAAATAATAATAGTTAGCAAGCATTGAGTACTTGTTACCTTCTTCATAATGACTACTAATATCTTTCTTTGATCTGCAGTAAAACAATTAAAAGAAACTGTACTGAATTTATTTCAGCTGGGCCTCCTGCTGCAACTCCGGTTTTGTATAGCGAAACATCTGCAATACCTATTGCCGCTTCACTCTCCCGCTCTCTTTCTCTTACTCTCTATACGCATTTTATTTTATTCACGAGAAGTTAAATCCTAGTAAAAGGAATTTCCTAGTTTCAACTGTATTACAGTGCCCCACAAATATTGTTTAAAGGATCAGATAATGAAATATTTAGTGTTAATATTGATATACTTCAAAAGATTATTAATATGCAGCTTGGCTAAAACTTACAATATTGTTCTCAAAGTAGATTGAAGAGTAGTGTTTGGGAATACAAAATCGCTGCGGTTTATATAAAAAAGAGATATTCATATGTGATAAATATATTTTATAAATTTCCAAGACAAAATAAGAAAAATCTTGCATTCTTAAAAGTTTACAAAACTTGTTTATATGACAGCCATGGAAAACCAAATTTCAAATACAAAATTGTGACCTGACACAATATTAATAAGAAATCCTTTTGAAGTTGCTATTAAAAAGGATTTCCTTTGCGTTTTGCAATTGCCTAATACAACTTTAAACTTTATTTATATATATTTTATTATTTATTCTTATTTGTTGTTTAATTCAAATTTAGAAAATAAAAAAAATATATTATTTAGGAAAATTATTAGATTGAAGACGTAGCAAAAGTAGGTTGGCTTTGTAATTAATGTAAATATATTTGTGACTTTTCCTTCTTTAGGTCATTTTTGGCAACTCTTTTATTTTGGGGGAAGGATCAAAACTTTCCCATTAGGCTATTCTGATAGTAAAGACAAGTCGAAAAGTAGACAGTAGACTTCACGAAATTGGGAGAAAAATAGTATATCGAAGCAATGAAAACTATCGCATATAAACGATAAGCTACTTAAGCTAATGAGGACAATTGGCACTTTTGTCTACTGAAAATGTTGCTTAGCGTGTCACTTTTCCTTAAAAGCTAATCGGGAACCGATTTTCTGCACAATAGCGATCGTTCTACCCTTGCATCGTGAAAAGTGAAATCATTAATTTTGTTGCTTTGTTTCTCATTTGAATTATATTACTAATCGCTGGTAATATAATATATTACATATATACTCATATAATACCGGTCCGCATTGCTGATACCAAAAATTCTCTTTTATTTTGAATTGCCTCTCAGAGAAAATCAAAATCAGAGTTTCTAATTAACGCCACTACACACTGATTAAGGACGCAAAGCCTTCCGCAAAACAGAGCATAATAGGGTTTTCGCGCTAAAAAGCGCAAAAAAACTAAATATTGAATCATCTGTCGGCACATAGAGCATGTATATAAGATTTGGTCAAAATCGGTTCAGTAGTTTTTGAGTTTATCGATCACGAAACATACACGTCATTTTTATATACATATACAGATTTTTTAAATGCTACAACATGCGTTGTAAGCTATACATGTTACTAATTGCTGTAGTGAAGGGGATTGGAATCTGTGCTAGTAATGGAACAATAAACTTATAGATTGGTAAAATAGATCACAAGTCTGTTATCACCCTGTAAGTAATAAAAAACCAACTACTGAGCGAAATTTATTTCAAAAGAAAGCAATTTTAATTATCTACTTGATTTATTGGCGCTACTTGCCCAGTATGACAGTATTTTTAATAAATTACTTTTAGCAATTTTCGCTAAAACATTGTGAAATATTGTGTTTTAATCAGATTATTTAGCGGTAAATAAAATAAGTTTAATAATTCATTACAATTAGAAGTAATTGGAAAAATAATAAAAATATACTTCGTTTTAATTTTTGATTATTTTATCATCGTTACAAAATAATTACTTTTTAGTTCAATTACAATTATATAATCCGTTACTAATCAGAAACTCCAAATGATACAAACGCTTTTATTATCTTTATTAATCGCAATCGAATCGAAATTAAAAAGCTTGTCGTGCCAAAAAAAATTCAAATCGAAATTAATAAAAAATATGTTTTGTGTACATCTGAAAGGTAGTACTCGTAAAATGTTTACGTTGCCTATTGGTCTTCTCGATGTCTGATAAATTCTTATACAGGCGATTAATGTAGGTACTGAACATCTGTATCGCAACACTATGAATTTATATTTGCAATTTATTGCGGTTAGTTGAGGGCTACAATTCGCTATTCTACAGAGTCGTACGATTAAATCATACGAAAATCTGATGTGATTCGACTCTTTTGTAGAAAATGGCATCAAAATGGCGTTACAGGTGCCGCACTATTATACAAATATGATTCAAAGTAATGTTTTGTTAGCGAATTAAAGTATATGCAACTCGGATCGCATGGAAATGATCATTTTATGAATATTTTCATAAGGTATTGGGAACATGTCCGTCCTTAATTTTTAATCGCTACGATCCCTTAATTTTTAATCCGTTACATATTGGAAGTCGTGGTTTGCAATACCTTTGGAAAATTTCGCGCCGTCAAAGATCGAGTTTAAGATTTTTAATTTCATAATATCGTTACTGTGTTACTACTACGGATAACTTCCACAACAATTATAAAATTTTACTATTATATATATGTAGGCATGTTTGCATATGTGTTTGTATTTGTAAGAAATTACCTGACGACGTAACGAAATATATTTAAATATATTTTTTTTAAATTAAAAAGATATCTTAAATTCTATAATATGAAATAAGGAAACTTTTAATGAGATATATTGGTTTTTTCCTCGTATGTATGTATGTATATATAAGCATTATGTATGCATGTATACATTTAAGTTTTTATTAATCACACTGTAAGAAATTACCACATTTTATAATTGAAAGTGTCTACCCGTTCTATACTTTTCATTGCAGATCCATTATCAGTGAATGTTTGGCATCATTCTTTTATGTTTTCATTGTGTGCGGTGCAGCGGCAGGAGCTGGTGTGGGTGCCAGTGTATCTTCTGTATTGTTAGCAACTGCCTTAGCTTCTGGTTTAGCCATGGGCACCCTGACACAATGTTTTCTTCATATATCGGGTAAGAACACAACAAAAACAACAATAATAGCAAAAAGTATAAAAAATCGCATTTTAAACTTACATTGTCAAATTTCAAGTGGGGTTGCGTTCTATGTATGCATATAGACACACACTCTTAAGTCTACATGCATGTATGAGTGAATGTATCTTTTTTAACTGTACAGCTTGCATATTACACACACACATGCAACAAATAATCACATATTAACAAATTGTGTGGAAGAGAATAAATGATTGTGTGGAGCAATCATAATAGATTTTTTAGTGCGTGGGAAAATGGGGAGAAAAGTTTAAAAGAATTTCGCTTTTTCGAGGGTGACACGTATAGCAAAGAAGTAAAATCTTCAAGAATATTAAAACTATGCAGTAGATGTTTTTTTTTTACTATAAAAATTTTAAACATGTGTTTCTGATATTTTTATTTGGCTTGATGCTGGAGTGTGTAAGATAAAATTAATTGTATCTACACATCTTTAAAGTTAATTATTTAAAAAATATGTATATCTTCTCGTATGTACATATGTATGTGTGTGAGTGCATAAGGTGTAAATATGTATCAGTAAACTCCAAAGAGCGTGAACATTTTCTATACTTTCATTCGATGATGATGATACAGCCAGTGCAGTTGAAGGGATAAGCATTTCTTTATATACTCAATTCTTTTAATCTGATCTTGATATGATTATGTATTATCGATCTAGAAATATTGTTCACCACCACTAGAAATGTATTACAAATTAACGCATACGATAAAAACTTTTAATTAACAGCAAATGCTTTTTAGACTCAAGCCACCCAAATGTTGCATCCGATACCCACATGCTTTTGAGTGTTTTTTTATTTTTTTTTGGTTTGGAGTGCTCGCTAAACTTGAACTTGAATTATTATTTCTAATCGGAAATGTTTTAAGCACCTAATGTACTTATATGTATACGATACAAACTTCTTATCTCCGCAAAGCATTGAGGAATTCATACTCTGTTTCAATTTGCGAAAATCCTTAACAATCCTTATATCGAATAATCCACACTAAGATGTAGTTTTTAGTGCTTGTAAGTGCGTAAACGAGAACTATATACATATATGTATGTACATATATTGTCATGATTTAATTTTTTAAACATGCATATTGACCGGAAAAATATTTGAAAATTTTAATGGCAAATAAAAATATTTATAAAAGCTTAAAATATTTTAATTATTAACAAGGATATATTCTTTTAGTAGAATTGGTAACGCAGTGAATTTGTTGGAATTCAAAACACAAGATAATAATGAAAATAAATGCAGCCATAGAAATTCACAAAGTGTCCTTAGGTGATAAGTTATGAAGTACTATTTAAGGTCAAATAATATTGTTGGGAAGGCTCGACCAATTGCCACATTAAAAGTTGCTTTGAATTTGTAAATAAAAAACAGCTGACTGACTGGCATACCCAAAATATTCACATATGGATAAAACAGTTGTATGGCCATAATGCGAGTATGTTTTTATATGACCAACATTTTTATGACATTCATGACCATTAAAAATATCCAGCACAGCAGGCTACCTAATAATTTTGTAATAGGCAGCGATTCGGAAAATTGTACATTAGAGAAAATAAAATAATTTATTTAATATGTACTTGCAGCATACAAAAATATATATGTTAGCCTGCTTCTGAATTATTAATTCATTATTATACAATATTTCTTTTGTGATGTTGAGTAAATTAAGTGAAGGTAAGCACAGTCTGTCTGTTTTTGTGAAACTTTGGGATCGAAAAATAATGCATAAAAATCAAACAACTAGGAAAATAGAAAAATACATTTTGTTAACTCTTCATGTCTGTCGCAAACTACTCGATTCTTTGCAAATAATGGCGAGTTTTCCGCACATATTTCATTTATGTGTGCTGAAAACTTTTCCCAATTGAATTTGTTTTAATATAACGTCGCTTAAAAAAATGTAATATTTTCGTACATCACGTAAATCCCGGTTATCATTTACGGGAGCTAAAAAGTCCCAAAAGTGTCTCCATTTCCTTAATCGGTTTTAATTTTTCTTATTATTTTAATTTAAGCAAGCACATTTTGTTTTGCTTTTCAAACTAAACTGTCTGAGAGGGGTTGCACACACACACACACACATATATATATATATATATATATTCGTATATATTTCCTTGCCACAGACATTATTAGTAATAATTTATGTTAAAAAAGTTTTCTAACTGTTTAGTAAATTAATAAAGTTTTATGTTATTCCAACCTTAACTCTGCACAACCGAACATAATAATTATTATCCTCGTAAAGTTGTTATAAAATGTATTTAAGAACGTTTGTAAAAAAAAAATCTGAAAAATTTGTTATCTTATTAACAGGTGCTCATATAAATCCAGCCGTTACATTGGCATCCTGTGTGATACGTAACATATCACCAATGCGCGCTGCCATGTACATAACGGCACAATGCGGTGGGGGCATAGCGGGAGCTGCTTTACTTTATGGGTAAGTTGAATAATACATACACAAGTGAACTACTAAATATATATAGATATGTATGCATAAAAGCATTTCCTTATGCACACTGAAGTAAAAAATGAACTTTCATAAGCACATTAAAGATGCACAGGAAAAAGAGAATAAGAAAAATAAAATATTGCATAAATTTTTTCAAAAAAACTTCTGCAATAGCTGGCATGCAAGCAACTGAACATGGTATAAATATGAATATAAAAATTATATAAAATAAAAATTTGACCTCAAAAAGTATACACGAAGATGTTGCATATAGTCTGCTAAAATTTTTCCAAAAAAAATTTTCTTTTATTTTTGGCAGTAAGTAACATGTTCCAAGTAAATCTGTAAAAACAGAATTTTAGCCGCAGGCATCTGCCTGAGAGTGCGCCTTGAAAAGTTGAAGATTGGAGCAAGTGTAGGTGTCAGGGATGGTGAAACCAGTATAATGGTACTTCTGTTGAAATTATGTACACAATAACACACCAAGAACTCTTTTAACGCAATCAAGAGGTATCTTTCAGTGTTTTTAGTTTTATGTGACAGTAACCGCAAGTTCTTTCTGTGCTCTACATTTCATTTGTTAAATATTTCTGTTAAATATTTGTAAACAAACAAAAAAAAAAAATGTGTAAAATTATTAGGAACGTAACAGCTGCTTTTACAGAGTTGCAAATTAAACTATTTGAACAGTATTTAAAGATGTAATGAGTGTTTGCCGATGAAAATGAGTAATGACTTTTAGCTTAAAAGCGTTATTGCAAAAACGGTTTGATAATCGTATACATATTAATTTAATTATTTATATTTTGGATATCAAGAAAGACTTAGACCTGTAAGTTTAATTTGCAAAGTCTTGACCTTCTGAAAAAAAGAGGAAAAAAATGATACATCTTTATTTCTTTACAATTTAGATAAAATTTGTTAACTAAAACTATTTCTATAAAATTTGTTAAATAAAACTGTTCGTAACTCAAAAGTCTAATCCATAAGTGTGGTTTAAGCGGGGACTGATTAATATATACAAAGTTTAATAAACTATGTTTAAATAAATAGTGAGTTTAACAAAACTGGCGTTAAAATTTGCTCTGAATTATAACAATGTTTGAGTGAGAAGTGGTTCTCTATATTTGAAAAACTATAAGTGACAGTAATATGTGATTTAGATACAACGCCGATATGACATCAAAAAAAAAACACCATTGAAATATTATTAAAGAAATTGTTAAAGTTTTGTAGCAGAGAAATTTTCATTACATTCTCGTGTGTATGTGTGTGTCAGTAGTCAATGCCTTTTGACAACTCTGAAGATTGTTTTTCATATTTGTTATTTAAAATGATGTCGCCTGTGGCCATTAGCGCTGCAACTGTGTCTGGCTTAATTCTGTATCCGTCGTGTTCTGGTTTCTTTACGCATTAATCCTTAAAGTTAAACTTAATTTGGTTTTTTTTGTTGTATCTTTTCTGCTTGTAAAAAAACGTATGAATTGATGTGCTACATATGCTTTTACAAACCTACATACATTCGTATTCCTGTAAATATTTTCAGAAACACATACATACATACATATACTTGTATTCTTGTGCAGATATATTTATGTATGGTGTAGTAAATTTTTTTGTCTGATTTTGGCAGCTGTATTTTGTTTGTGCCAAATGTGCTACTTTCAGTTTTTTTTCCTGTTTTTCGTATGTGTCTTTTACAATTTTTGGGCCTATAAAAACTGCATAAAAGAGTGTAAAACATACAACATTTTAAATACATGCAGAGACTTTTAAAAGTGCGAAGAAAGTTTAAAACTAATTGAAAAAAATTTGTGAATAAAACCACAAATATTAGAGGGGTTTCCGTTGTGGCAAAAATAATACTTTACACACATACTTCAATATCATTTTTTCAATGCTTACCTTACTTATATTTGGTAAAATCTTGAAAAAAATCTATTATCCTTACACTCTATTTGCATCCTGTTTGTACAATTCTTAACTAGGTTTGCTATGAACGGCGCATAAAAAAAAAATAAACATCTGCCTATCAAGATTTCTTTAGAAATGACAAAGATTTGTCTTTCCTGATATACAAACTATAAAAATAAAATCACTCAACTTTAATTTCTTTTCCTTAAGTTTGTATGTGTGGCTGTGCATGACAGGGGATCTTATACAGCTCAAATATCCTGTTGTAAGATTTTCTATATTTGTGTAGGTGCTTTATTAGAAACAAAAACTACGGGCATTATTTATGAAATGCCTATTTACAATGGTTATGAGATATAAATATCTCTATACTATGAGTCCATGCAATATATCAGTCCATGTAAGATATATGTATGTATACGTATGCATGTATTCTATTTTCTATGCTTCTACCTGCTTTTGTAAATCTTTCCTTTTTCAATTTTTTGATTTTTATTTCAGAGTTCAAATCCTTCTTCCAATTTATTATATTTGATCATTTGCGTCTGTCTGTCTGTCTGTCTGTCTGTCTGTCCTCTTTTGAAAGCAAATTTTTTTATCGTGCGACTGCGTGCCATCTGTTACTATTTTTATGCGTTTCTTTAATCATGCATTATTTAAAGATAAAAGAATTGAAAAATGTATTTCTTTTTAGTCTTATTTTCTTTAAAATGTGTATGTATGTATGTATTCTATGTGTGTGTGGCTTTGCGTTTTTTGTTTGCTTTAAATTACGTTACGCTGACCATTTAATAGAGATTATTTTCTTTAAATTTTTAATCTCTAGAAATATTCTAAATTATCAGCTGCCATTTGATTTTAAAACACAAAACTGCGAGTATATCAAAACAGCTGTTGCGATATTTTAAATCAACACATTTATGCGTTTGGGTATGTATTTTATATGTACATACATAGTTTTTAGTCATATATGTATGTAAATCAAATTTCTTGTTATTTATAGAAATATTTGAAAAGTTAAATGAGCTACATACACACATACATTTTTTTGGTTTTAAAATTTTTCCACAGGGTTTAATGCCCTCGGTTTTGATAGCATGGGGTTGCATTGCTAAAGGGAATACTTCACTATTCTACGCAGTCGTATGATTATGATACATTCACAGGAAAATCTGATGTGACTCCAAACTATTTTAATAAATTTGCATTATATAAATATGATGCAAATAAATGTTTGCTTTGTTAGTTAAAGAAAATGCAACTCTGGCCGCGTGAAAATAGTAATTTTTTTAACATTTTCATCAACTTTTGCCAATTGTACTACTTTTTAAGAAAAAATTTCACACAGATGTAATCTCAGGCATATTTACGTGCTATATTTGATACGTGCTATATTTGACAGATTGTACAATTGTGTAGCATAGTGAATCACGGCCTTAATTCCGAATATCATTTTTCTCGGATATGAGCTGGTAAGAACAGAGATCTTAATTAAGCTCATACGAGTGGCTATTTCATAAGAAATAAGAATTTACATTCGAGTATTCTTATAGACGAATTTACTTAAAAGTGAAAACATAATGTATGACGTATTAACGATGAAAAATTTGCGCAAAAAAACGGGATTAAAAAACTGATTAACGTACACAATGCAACCAAAGACGCAACTAAAGGCGCAACCAACATTACAACATCAAATTCTTATAAACCCTATGTATTAATATGTCAAAGCTACTTTTCACGTTTTTTTCGTTACGTATTTTACGTGGAAAACGTCATGTGTATTGCCAGTTTCTCAATTTTTTCTATAACTTGAATTTTTTTGTTCATATGTACACACATGCAATTTATGTGCGACATTATCTGGCAAGAATGATAACTGTAGCGGTTCTCTTTTTGCTTTACTGTTTTTGCACTTTTATAGCGATTTAAAAATCGCTGAAAATAAGCTAAGAATTAGCTGTGCTACAGGACGATCAAAGTTTTACATGCAAGACAACCTAATTTTTCCAATGTCTAGACGATACACAAATAGTTTCCAGCTGGAATACGATTTTTTGTAATTTCTATCTTCTACTTTTCGTTAATTTGTTTGTATTTCTTCATAGAATTAAGCGCTTTTACATCATTTTCAGTCTATTTTTTTGTTTGTTTCAATTTAATTGCCTTTTTTTGTGACAAAAAATTTTAAAAATACAATTACATGAGGATGTTTTTAAATAATTAAATTAAAAAGAAAAAATTGAAATGCAAAACACGAAATATTGAATGGTATTATTGCAACGCGAAACAAGACCACGCACGAAGGAACCGCCAATGCAACATCAATGCCTTGGTTGGATCAAATGTTGCCACGCATTTGGCTGCCTTTAACCGTGAAGACATATTTGGTACTCCTCTCTGTACTCCCGTTTATTAAGTAAATTTTACTTTAAAATTAAAATAAAAAGTTCGTCAAAACAACAAGTTGAAAAGTAATTTATTTTTTCCTGTTTGCTACGCCAAACATGTGGTATCCTGCTTAAATTGCACTTAAAAATATATATATATTTTTTTGAAATGAAACACTTGAAAAAACACACGTTTACTTTTAAGTGCACAATAAATACTTTAATTTGTACATTAAACTCAAGGAAATAAATCCTTAATATTTAATGTAATGAGCAGAGAAAATGTTTACTTTTGTTTTACAGAAACACCATTTTATTTTCCTTAAAGCAGTGTGGCCTGCCGCCATATTGAATATTAAAAATTCAAATAATTAAAGTAATTATTTTAGAGTTTGTCTGGTAGTTATTAGATAACTTCTCTTTAAAATGTTTCTTCTTTTCATTGTCTGTTAAAAAAAAAACAAAAATGAACAACATTTGTAATTCCTTTTAATTTTGTTTTGAAATGTAAGTATGTATTATATTGAAGAATATAATACTTAAACAGTTCATGAAATAATATCTTATTACGACGTGCCCATAATAAACACAATACGTTTTATTATACTCAAATTTTAATGTTTATTTGTCTGAGCACGTACCAATTTTACTGCCGGCAAAAAGTAAAATGTTCAGAAATCCTTTTTTTTTTAATGCCAACACTATAATAATTATCAAAGAATGTTTTTGGGGTTCTTTTAAAAAGTTCCTTTCATGTTGTTGCAGCTTGGCCTGAAATCCAATGACCAAAAATCACGAAAGTTTTCTTTTAGTTTTTAATATGCAAACGGCGCGGTAGGTTCAATACACAATACACATGTGCGCATGTGTAAAATCGACCACTAGCAAGCGGCGCTTGTCTTTTTGATTTTTTTTCCTCGCTTGTTTTAAGTTTGTAGTCAATGAAAAATATTTAATTTCTTTCATTTTTTTCTTTTGATTCAGACATATTAAACGATTTACCCTACATCCTATTTTAAAAATTCCACATGCTTAGTCACTAATAAAAGAGGTCTTAATTAGTAATAAAAAAAACACAATTTAATAAAAAACGCATTAAATTCTTTTCCAAGAAATCTGTGGAAATCTTGATAAAAACACACCCACTAGAAAGTAGTAACTCAACCAACCAATGGCAGGACTTTCTTAACATTTTTGAAATTATGTATATCAAATGAAAAGTATCAATTGGAGCCTTAATGGAATAGGTATGTAAATTTGAATAATGCGAGAGTTATTTAAAAGAAATATGCATTTCAAGTAATTACATTAAATTAAATTGTATTAAACACTTTATAAAATAGAATACAGTGTTGCCAACTACCAAAGTTTTTGGCAGAGCAGTTCTACCGAACATTTTATTACACAAATTGTAAGGCAATTTAAAATAAATTGAATTGTTTATACGATAAACTCAGCTACGATTTACGCTTTAATTGAGGAGACCGTTAAATTAGGCAAGTTAGCTTTATGTCTGAACGGGGTATTAATATATCATTAATATATTTCATATTTATTTTTTTATTCTGGTTTCAATACAAAAATTTATGCTTATACGAAATATAAAGAGCTTAGGCAAGGTCATGAGCTTGGGGCTATTGCTTTTTTTTAATTAAAACTTTGTATTCCCAAAATTTCGCAGACGCTTTGCCTACTTTATCAAGGGGTCCTCCTATAAATATGTGGTTTAAACTCAACCATTATCGTCCTGTCAATTATAGTCTAATGCAATTCAGAAATTAGCTAAAGGTTAATAAAAGAAATATAATTATATTTAAATATTCAGTTGTAATAGGACTTTCTCTGACATCTATGGAACATGTTTACACAACTAAAATATCATATTGAAATATGTTTACATTGGGTTTTCGTAGACTTCTAAGAATTTTACAATCCTTTACACATCTGTCAACTTTGTTACAAGTGTTCACTGACACTTTATGAAAAATATATATGAAATACCAGCAATCCTCATTTAGTTATTATTTGGGTGCCTCCGTAAGCGAATGAGCAAAGCAGTGAGCTATGATTTACGCCTAAATTGAGAAAATCATTCAATTATGCAAGTTAGCTTTATGTCTGAACGGGGCATTAATGTATTATTAACAAACCTACTAAACTCGATTCCTGCCTAGAGCCTGGTGATTTTCTGCGGACAAGCCGAAAGCTTTGCAGATTAGGTTAATTACAAAAAAAAACACAAAATTATAATTTAACGATATTTTTATGTAAAACAATATTTTGTTTTTGAGTTCCCTCTGAGCTGAAGGGATGTCGTCAGGGACGGCAAAGTTCGCAGAACTTGCTCGCAATAACTATGGCGCAACTTTGAAATTGTAATGGATAGGATCTAGTAACATAAATCAGTTTTGAAGCCACCAGTTTTTTCCGCTACTCAATGGACTAATGACAGGGAGTCAGTCACAGTATTAAATGGTAATGCCAATACGGTCCCCTTTTGTTGTCATAATTTTTTTTTTATAATAATTTTTTTCCAGCCCTGCTACTCTTTTGTGGAGTAATGCTTGCGCGAAGGCTTTACAGAATCGTTGTCAGAGTTTTCGAACCGTTCTGACATGCGTATTACATTTCGTTTATATCAAAGAACTACCAAGAAATTTCCTTTCACGAAAAAGTTTATATTGTTAAGAAGTTCGGAATTTTTGTTTTTTTATTAGATAATCCAAATGCCATCAGCTGATCTACCAGCTATGCACTGTAGATGATAGAGACTTCATTACTTCTAGATCCTTGGTAGTAAAAATTATATTTCTGAGATACCGTCTATTTCGATATGCAACCGCTGTTTGTCCTGATTTTTCATTTCCATCACTGCAGTGTAATACATTTTCGTTTTGTATTTGAGAAAAGAAAACCAAAAAAAAAAAAAATAATAAGTCAGTAAAGAAAAAAGACTACGGTTCGTGATATCAGTTTTCGTTTTCTACTTTTCTTCTCCACGTTTCTTTCCCCCCTCGCTTAAACTGCAGTTGTTTAGTTGAATCAGAAAATTTTTCTTATTTTTAAAACAATTTGAAAGTTAAAACGGATGGATACTTGAAATCAAACATGCATGTAAAAATAAAAAGCAGAACATATTGAAGTCATGATGGTGTCTTTTTCGAAACACTGGCCTTTTAAATACATTTGTTTTTTAAACACGTGTTTAAATTTTAAAATTCAGGTTTTGGTTTTTATCATCTGCTTAAATAAACGAGTTTAATTTGATTCATCGAAAAACCACCTGCTCCTGTAAAAAAAAAAACATTCGTAACTAACTGATGAAACAAAGAAGAGTTAATAACAGGGGGTTTATTGCATTTTGCTTCTTTTTCTTTTCTTTACTTTATTATTATTATTATTTTTTTCTCTTAATTAAAAAAACATTTGTTAGGACTAAAGAAGCTACGCAAAATATACATACATAAATATGAGATTGGACTCTAGAGTTCATTAAAAAAATATATGTATGTATATATATATTTCTTAAAGATTCTAGCAAAGATTGTGCAGAATTTTTTACAATTTTTATGTCCTTTAAAAGATAGCTAAGCTAAAAGGAAACTTATTTTAAAAGCTGCTCAGCAATTAAAAAAGGTAACATTCAATATGCAGCATGAACATGCTCACTATGAATTCTTGCGGGTTAAAGTAATTAACGCTGCCATTTTTCTCCTTTCCTTTTTGATACAATACAAACGTATAAATTTCTTAACATTTGTTCAATATTTGTTTGATTTCTTTGCTTGCACAAGTCCTTAAGTAAACATTATTTACTCGAAACGAGTGTGCTATTATTTATACCTCAAGCTTTATCCAAACAATCTTGGCAAAAGATTGCCAAATGATCTTTTTATTATTTAAAGAACAAGCACGAACACACACACACACACAAACACACACTGTTTTTTGCATTATAAAAAATATTTCAATAACAACTCATTCATTTGCACATATTTGCTACTTAATCCTTTAGTTCAATAAAATGGCTAAAGCAACGACCCAGAATGTACGCGAAGCCTGCGAAATGTTTATAAAAGGCATTTGCTGCTTTCAAAAGTAAACGTTCGCTACTTGAGCCAACATTAATAATAATCAATTGGCTGTCAAAAAACTTTTAGTTTATGTTTTTATTTCTACCCCTTCTTTTTCCCATGGCAAAAATATTTGTGTCGTTTTTTATGGCACGATGCCTAAGAAGTTTTGCAATTTTTCCAATATAGAACTGAATAAGGTTCATCAAAATCAATAAGCCGATTTTTATCAACTGCATTTGCTTTTCCTGCGGTCTTATTAAGGGCAAAAATGCTTGAAATAGTAAAAAATAACTTTCAATTAAAGAAATAAAGGGTTACATTTTGTCCTGGATTACATAAATAAAAAAAAACAAGGTCAAATAGTTCAATACTTTTAATACCAAATGCCAAATTTATGGGCCCACTTTTAGCTGTGCTAATTTTTTTTTTGTTGTCGTTGTTATTCTTGCCAGCCAGCCTGCTGTTTTATTGCATGCATATTTGGCCAAGTGGAAGGGTTGTTAACATTGTGCGTGCCGTGCCAGCTTCAACTAAATTTCATTGATTTATGATCAAGAATTCTAAGTATAAGTTTTAATCTGTCCTCGCAAAAATCTGCAGTAAGACTAGCAAAACGGATGAGAAAAAATACAATTTTGTTTTTCGTTTTAAAGAATTATTTCACATTAATAAAGAAACTACAAGTTATTATTTACTCTTTATGGAAATGTTTAAAGTCCGTCTCATAAAATCACTTATAAAGTATTTGCATAGAAAATTCTGAAGTAAGAAATATGTCATACAACTCTCACACTGTTAAACGCATACTAGAAGTCAAAAGAAAGATATAGGAAAGCTGCGGATTGCCTAACAGACGACATTTTCATTTGACCAGCTCTCTCATGTACTTCAGCATGCTTATAAATAAGCTTGGACAGCTCTTTAGTAAAATATATACATACATACATATGTATATGTAAAAAAAACATGTATCTTCGTGATCGATAAACTGAAAAACTACTGAACCAATCTAAATTTATATACATGCTCTATGGGGCGTAAGTGGTGTGTCTGTGTAGTTTGAAGTTCGTCCGACATATGACGCAATATTTAGTATTTGCGTTTTTTTAGCGCGAAACCCCTATGCTCTGTTTCGCGGAAAGCGTTGGCTACTAATTCGGTGTGTAGCGGCATTAATTAACCCAATACCGGATCATAGCTAACATAAAGTAAAAAAGTAAATAGATACCTCTAAATTTTAATCTCCATTTGCGCGATAAGCCTATTTTGTGATTCGCGGAGAGCGTTGACTCCTTAATCAGCGTGTAGTGGCTGATTAAAACGGATTTTGATTTTCTCTGAAAGGCAGTTCGTATTAAAATAAAAATTTTTTGTTCAGCAAGGCCACCTAGAAAATTGCTTCAATTTAAAAGCTCTGTTATAATAATGCAAACGATGTCAATGGAAAATTTATGATTTTGGTAATGTTTTTTTTTTTTTTTTTTGGTTGTGTTTTAAGGCAATATTTTTTTCATTTGGATGACTTTGCTTTTAGACGATTTCTTTAGGCGATTTTTATATTTAGCGATTTATTTGCTTCATATCAATTTTAAGGTCCAAACAATTTTTTTCAATTATTTTCTTAGAGAATTATGGGGAATTGTACCTTTGAAAATTAGAAATTCAAATTATTCAAAAAAAAAAAAAACAAATTCTCCCTGTAGTGCGTAGTGTACAGAAATACGTGACGTAAGCAGAATAAGTTACTTAATTTCATCGTAATGCAACACCAAAAACACATCATACAAGGCTATGCTACATGCCTACTAGTTGTCTACTGTCACTAATGAATGTCCTTGCTCTCCCCTGAACGCGTTCAAACGTACCATAGTTGTATTCCACTTCTTATTTTTTCGAAAAATTTTATTTAATCTTTAATTTACCAATACCACTACAAAATTAAACTTATGTAAATAAATCAACCAGAGACTGCAAAAATTATTTTCAGTAGGAAATTTTAAATAAATTGAAAAACAATGCCTGTGTGGCTTCTTCAAATTTAAGTGGCAGTTGTAACAATAATTATTTTTACATTTACTTTATACGGGCAAAGCTTATTGTCATCGTTATAAAATGAATTTCCTTTTGAAATACCCCACGCACTTTATAATAACACTATTATTGCAAATTTTCTTTACGTTGCAGGGTTGCAATTTGCATATTTAATACATTCCATGAAGTGTTTCACACTCGAAAACTATGATTGTAGGAAATTAAAACATTAACAATAAAAAACCAATTGATCACTCATTTTCCGCCTATTGCAAAATAAATAAAAACAGAAATGTGCAAATTTATATTCATAAATTAAAAGTGCATGAAAAATTATGCAAATGCTTTTAAATAAAAAATCGAATACAACATAAAGCAAACTGAAAGAAAATTCTTCATCTCTTCCCCTTTTCGGAAAATCATAAACGGAACCTTTATTAGAATAATTTATTAAAGTTTGAAAAAAAATTATTATTTCATATGCTTAGAATTTAAGAGATGAACAGAGAAAATCTGGTTTACATATGTATAAAATTTTTTTAAATCCATTACAATATTTTAATTGCAAAAATATTAACAATATTAATGATAATTTAAAACTTTAAAAAAGAAAATGATTTCAGACTGGTTCCAGAAGTTTTTAAAATCGAGTAAAAATTGTGTGTTTTATAAGCACTATCGTTATCGTTACAAACTCTTTTCCATATTATTTACTGATTTACTATAGTAGGCAATAACAAGATTTGCCTAATATGGCATGAAAATTTTTATAAAATTATCATTTCTATGTGATCAGAGCAGAAATGATATTAAACAGAAGAAAGAAAAAATTCTTCCATTCCATTCCAGGTATTTGAAGAAGGATATTTCAATCCGCTTCTGATTTTCTTATAAATGAATTGTGCACCTGAAACCAGAAATTATAAAGTATGTGAAATTATACTTTCACTTCGACATTGAAACTTTGCTTCTTTATGTTTATTAGTTATATTTATAAGTTGTTATTAATCGAGTTTATAATTACATTGAATTTAGACAATTAAACTATAATTTTCATAATTATTGTCTTCCAGTTTGATTGGAAACCACTGTATGTACTTCACTGTAATATGAACGTAAATAACTTTTATTCAATTTTGTAGTAAAGCTAAAAATCTGTATGTATGTTTTAAGAACATAAAATGATCTCCTAGAGGCAGTTTAAAATTTTCTTTTCCAGACGCATACCTGTTTATACATACATATATGTACATACATGCATCCACATATCCACATGTACATGCAAACGTGCGAGCGTATAAATTCTAAATAGAAAATTTAGCCCATATGTTAATTTATTTCTATTTTTGAAATTCAATTGACACGTCTAGGAAAAAATAATTACATATGCCACAGACAACGAAACTCTTTTTCATTACCAGCACCGGTTAACAAGTTGTAATTCTCCCACATTTCCCCCTACTCAAAATACCAACTGAATTGCCTACCTACCTTTTTACATAAAAAACATTTGGTCATAAATTTTAACATAAATTTGAATGCGTCGCGAAGTAACATATGACAGGAAAAACGAATATTTATTAAGTGTATAGCACAGGAAAAAAGTGCATCAAACAAAATAAATAATAAAAATTAAGTGACACTTATAAAAAGTGTCACAAGTAATAAAAAAAAAGTATCACTACATGAAAATAACAAACATTGGGTGTGATACAGAAACGCCGCATTACAAAAATAAATCAATTGTGATTTTCCTATAAAACCGCAACCCCTATAATTTCATAGTAGTGGTAATAATTGTTTTATAACACACATTCAATTGCAACAGCATAAACAACCGCAAGAACAAAAGAGCAGGGATTAATACAATTTGTGATTTTTATTTCTTTCAAAGTTTAACGAAATAAAATTGTAACAACAAAACCACCAAATTATTGTTTTTGTTACATTTTACTATTTGCTTTGCTCTGTTTTGTTGCATTGTTGTTGTCTGCATTAACAAGGAAATAATTTACATGCTATTCACAAGAGAGTACTATTCCTACCGCATACACATATACATGTGAGTACAACCAAAACCAAAAACTGTGTATGTAAATGCCATAATACAATGAGAGATTTATTTAACGGCACTTTAAGATATGTATAATTCGGTGAGTATTTTATCTCTTTTTGCTTTGAGAACAATGTGTGGTGTATTTGGCTATTTTTTAAGTGTGCATTATTTTAATACTGCTAATCAATTGATAGGATTTCGGTTTTTTCTTTTTTTTTTTTGTGATAAAAAATGATTGGTAAAAAGATTCTATTCGCAGACGATTATTATATTTTAAGAGGATTTTATGAGAATTTTAATGGATTTATGGGACATAATTGTTTTATTTATCGACTTGATCAAAAATTTATTTATCTATGCAAAATATGTACGAGTATACAATTTATGCACAAAATAAAACTAACAGATAAATTATCACAAAGCGTTTAGCCATACATATGTATGTATGTACATATTCTAAGTATGTAAGACGGTGTTTTTGTTAGTGGATATGTACATCCATATACATACATACATATGCATATTTGTGTATATACTTACATATATGCAAGTGCAACTTATTAAAATTCAGTAGGGAGAAAAAATTGAATATTATTATAAATTTAAACAGGCCACGGTTTAATAGTTTTATGTTCATATTAAAAAAATATTAAAAATGCACATGTAATTGATTTCGAGTTGATTTGCAATATCATTGCGAAAAATTGCATCCATCAATGCTTTATGGTTAATTAAAACTTAAACTTTTCAATTTTTATTTGGCAAATTGCTAAAAATATGCAAATTTCAGAAACTCATTACCATAATTTCCATAAAAATGTTTATGGCATTCAAAAAGCATTTATCACAGACATTACATACATACATACATACATACGAGAATATATATACATACATAAGTATGTACGAGAACAACACAGAAAAGTTTGTATCGGAAAATATAAAATTATTGCTTTAAACGAAATCATATAAAAATTCTATGTGGTACTTATCGTGTTCGTCATTTGGAAAGTTATCACCAAAATAATTTACATATTGCTTTAAGAGTTTTATATTACACTCTCTGTCATTTGCATATTGCTATCAAGTAATTCCATTCCAATGGAATTCCCTACTACAGAAATGGGGATGCATAAAAATTAACCACGTCTTTGGTTCCTTAAAGAAGTGTAGGTGTTCTCTCAAAATGTAAAGTAAGCGAAAAAAATTCGGACATAAAAGTTTCCATCTTAACTCTTTACGAGAAGACGTCTTCATAACACACGAGCCGTGTTAGTTCATTATTTGGAGCTTAATATTTATAGTAACGTCGAATTTGGTGGTATTGAATCTGTGCTCTGCAGTGTTTAACCAACTGTTTCAAAGACGTACTTCAACCAGTATGTGAATACTTGATGGTGCTTTCGACGATCCTGTCCCCTATTCCATATACCTTAATGTTGTAAAAAATTTGCAAACGCTATCAAAACCCCTTCGTGGATAACTTTGCTTAATCACTGTATCCCTTGTATCCCATTTTATAGTTTAAAAAAGAGGTGTTTCTATGTATTAAATAAAATTCTAGTGTTAAAGATTAAATAAAATTGAAATATGAATTCCAGTCTTCGCTACGTCTTCTTCAATCCAGATATATAATAATAAAATTGCTATGGGTAAACTAAATTAGTTTATTTTGCATTATTAATAGGAGAAATAGTATTAAATTTGTTTAGTCTGTAGGTATACATATTGTTTAACAAACGTGTTCGTATTATACGCTTATAAACATTAGGGTATCCATTTTATTTATTTTTTTTGGTGACATCCGACCATTGCATATCGTATTGGATAAGGAAAAAAATTAGAAACTGCGACTTTATTTTTATGCGATTGTGAAAATGTTCACAAAACCAATCTATTGTGGTTACTCTTTTAAGGTTTACTGTAAGTTGTTTACATTGGCTTTATTGAAGAAGTACGTAAATCATTAATTAATATATGTATGATAAAAATGCTTTAGTCCTTACAAATTTAGCGCCTAAATAGATATATTTAATAAAAAAAAGAGAAGTATTAACTGTGAATTCATTTGGTGGTAAAAACAAACTCATCAGCACACGAAAATCAATTGAGAATTACAACAGAATATACACTGCGGAAAAACATTTTCGAGTCAATATACAGAACAAATGAAATTTAAAGTAAATGAATATATTTTATTTTTCTTATATCAACTATACCAGTCGTATTAGCCAACTATTTGCTATAAATGAAAATTAATATGCAAAATTAAGCATTTAATGAAATTTATTACTTGGACATTCTTCCGACTTATGCACGGATATAGTAATTTCTATGATGGTTTTTTGTTTGAAAAATTGGATTTCCATTCCCTGCGCCATTCTCTGATCATTCTCGCACTCATTTAAAAAAAATGTTAATAAAATCATATTACCAGATTCAGCTTATCATAGAGGGAACTGACTGTAAAAATCAGTGAAACTACACTGGGGTTAATACAAACACAAAGTTATTTATCTTCTTCCGTTTGGGAAGCGCATAACATGCCTACTGTTGACATGGACCTCTAACGCTCTCGCCAAAGTCTCTGTAAGGGTACCGACTTTTTACATTGTGATAACGACCTTTATTACTAAATGTGATTTAAAGCGTTATTGTATTACAGTAGAGGCAAATATTTTTGTCTGATTATTAAATATGTATGATTAAATAAAATCGAATTTATTTTTTTCGATTTATGTTAAAAGAAAACTTTGTGCACTCGACACACGTTAGAATATTCGCACATTAAAAAAGCATTTGCATTACAGTAAAATTAAAACTAAATGTATAAAGTACTCACCAAGTGGAAAAAGCGTTAAGTTGACATCACTCTTGTCATACATGTTTGATGTTACCAGATGTGGCTAAAAATGAAAATAAATTATGAAGGATTACATTAAATGGCTTTCAATCTTATAAACTGATACATTTTTTTAAATTTAATAAATTTTAAATTATTAAGTATAAAAGGATAAAATTAATGATTTATTCGTTTCAATATTTAATAAACAAACGTCGTTAAAGATTGTTAAATATATATTGTGGATAATGGAAATTTTTAAACTCATTCTCATAAACTAAATATTTTTTCTTCTTTTAAAGTTGAATGAACTACAAAAAGTAACAAAAATTATTTTTTGTCAAAATCTCATCATATAAAAGCCAACAGCTGCTGAAACCCTTAAACGACAGTTTTTATTAACACAAAATTTAAACTTAAACTTACAACTGCCCGGTTTTACTGACAAACAAAACTAAAAGAATTTTTTCAGACAACAAAAAAGAAATTTGATTTACTTTTAAGTAAATAAACTTACAAGTTTAATTTTATCTAAACATTTCCTTAATGCATCATTTAACGTACAAAAGGTTTTTCCTTTTAACAAATAAAAATTAAATTTCACAGATAATAAAATAAAAATTTCATTTAAAGAAATTAGGCGGCAAAATTATTGCCTGTTGGAAAAATTAAAGCAAAAATGAAAAGATAAATTTATTACCATGACCAAAATTTGAAATAGATTTCAAATTCATTTGGAAATAAATTTTTGTTAAGAAAGCAAAGATGTGTATTCCATTGATTAGCGTGAGCTAATAATAATTACGTGCTTAAATGGGAATACAAATTCGTTAGCTATTGCTGAGGGCCACTTTGCAAAAGAACATTAAATTTTTTGTGAAATATCTAATGGACGATACTCAGGGTGTATACTCGAAAATACCATAAAATATAAAACTGTCAAAGAAATAAATTTTCTATTTTCCAATTTTATTGTAGTAAGTGTTGAAAGTCCTGTGAAATGAAATTTTAAATTATGACAGTGTGTCATTAAATTGTATTTGATATTTTGACATGCAGGGAGGCAGACCACCACCCCTTTCAATACTTATATGGACACATGTTTTTTTTATTTTTCAATTAAACAGACAAGTGCGATTTTTATTAAATAAGAAAAAAAAACAATCATGTGAATGAAATTCACCATGTATTTGAAAAAAAGCAAAAACAGCCCAGCTTTAAATTGCATTGAAAATCATAAGCGTGTTAAGCTGATTAATTGTTCTGCAAACAAAACGATCGTGACCATTATTGTTGTTGTGTTCATGCGTGAGTGTTTGCCTGTCGGCTCTTGCCGAGAGGGTTAATTTTCTCCCTGTTGTTTATAAAGTTTGTTTCTTTTTTAATTGAATTAAGAACAGGATGTATTCACTCAAATTGTGGTTGCAGTTTTATACAATATTATCGGTCGAAACAATGGTTTAAATTACATACAAAATAACAAATAACTAACAACTACTTTTGGAAGAATGTGCACACACACATACATACATACATGCATACGCAATAATGGCAATCACTTGTGCATGATGTGTTCATATTCGTATGACTTGGTTTTAATGTTGCATACAAAACTACTTGTTTCTCTTCTGCATGAGTGTAATAAAAAATATCACATGTCATTTTGTTAAAAGGATCAATGGTTAGACATTGAGAGGACCAAAACTTATGTGAAAAAAGATATTTGGGACAAAACTTTCAAGATGATCAGACAGGTGGTTGACCGGCGGAGAGATGTTTTTTAGAGGTTTTTTTTATTTCTTTTTTTGGAAAGAAGTTCAAAGTTGATCATTTAGTTCAATACTCTGGCAGTAAAGTTTTGTGTGAAACTTCTGAACTTAGACAAACTTTCAGACAAAGATTTTTAATAGAAAAATCTATAACAATCTTCAGTGTAATCATTCTTTGTGAATGAATCGCTATATTTTACAAGATCACAAAATATTTACGCAGTCTTAAAAAATTAAAAGTTCTGAACTACTAGTAGCTGTGGCTCAAGTTATCAGGGATAGTGATCTTCAGGCTGCCGTCCATTTTTATAGCCTACTTCAGTATATTCAATAGAAAAATTCTACAACAATCTTCAGTGTAATCATTCTTCGTGAATGAATTCGCTATATTTTACAAGATCACAAAATATTTACGCAGTCTTAAAAAATTAAAAGTTCTGAACTACTAGTAGCTGTGGCTCAAGTTATCAGGGATAGTAATCTTCAGGATGTCATCCATTATAGCCAACTTTATTTGCGATATAAAATTAATTTCTAAATGTAGAAATTCTATTCTAAATTGAATTTTGAACTAAATTATTGTTTTTAAACAGGTACACATTCCTAAGCTTTTAGCTTCTCTGCAGAAAATGTTTGAACCACATGTAGGATACAAATCTGCCACCTCCTGGCCTCCGAATCAGTTCACTATAGTCTCGCTTACAGAGATAAAAAAAATGTTTTTAATGAATTTATGTTTAAAGAAGAAGATCAACTGTGATGTTTATAGTCACTGCTCATTTAAGATTTGCCAGCTAAAAGTTTACATCTGTACAGATGCGCCCACCTCCGCCGTAATTCTGAGATAGTACTCATTGGTGAAATAGTATAGGGAATGAAATGATCACCGAAAACCCCTTAGCGGTGTCTATTCTGATATCTGATGTACAGCATTACCCCTCTATTTCTACTATCAGCTGTCATTTCTACCACTACACTTTTCTCATCATATGGCTACAATGCTCTCTGATTCTTGTTAATTATCAGCTGGATATTTTCCGAACATTGCCGGTGCAATGTATTCTATAAGTGTTGGTCCTAGAAAACAAAAAATGGTTTAAATTTAAGTGAATTATAATTTATGAGGTTCTATTATTATCTATCTACTATTACATTTCATTTAACTACATTCATTCCGAAGTGCTAATTCCACTAGATCGTCAAACCTATCTTACAAAAAAAAAAAAACATTTATATATAAAAAAAATTGAAGATAAAAGTAAAGATAATATTTGTTCTGGTGATTGAAATGAATACACATTTAATTGTGAATAATTTTTGCTCTATAGAAAATTAGTGTTTCCAAATGGAATCGACGGTCATAAATGGGTTAAAATAGTTTTGCATACACTTAAAAAAAAGTATGTTGTATAAAAAAATTCTCTGTAAAGTGACTTTTGTGTAGAAGCGGCGAAAAAATTAATTTTATTTTAAGTGAAGAATACTTTCTACAGATTGTTAAAAGAGATAAATCAGAAGGGAAAAAGCTCAGTATTATTTATCTATTTACGATATCGCCCTTCATTTAACAAACATCTTTTTTAGATTTAAATGCCATTGCCCCTTCTAACTCGCAAGGAAAGCTTTTGAAAATGTTAATCATGTTGCGTGAATGTTTGGCCCAAAGAAGATGTTTACAGCATTCCTGTTTTTGTGTTTGTTTATTTCGTTTCCAATTTCCTTTGACCTCCCTTGCAACATAACATAACAATTTATGTGTGTGCGAATTTTCGATCTTGATTCGTTTCTTTTTGGTAACTACCTTTAATCAAAGGTAAAGATGATACCGTCAAGTCATTGTATGTTGATTGTATGATCGTGGGAAAAAGACCCATCATCGAAACACATACTATACACAAACCATACACAAGCACAAACAAAATGATGGGAATGTCCGTGGCCAGTGTGCTAATGTTTCTAGTGTTGGTGGCTGGTTGCACTTGGAACTTTTAGTTGGCAGTACTACGGTTTAAAAGTTTAAATATACTTGTTGCAATGATTTGTCTTTTACATGTTTCCTTTTGTTGTTGTTGTTGTTATCGTTGTTGTTTATTTGTAAGTTAAGACACTAACTGATGAGGTCTTATTAAGTTTTGTTGTATGCCAAGTGGCGGCTGCGGCTCTGCTGTTGTCTACAACATTTGTTTTGCTGTGTTTGATCATGACGTTTTACAATATGTTTCTGCTGATGATGACCTATACCTTTGGAAAAAAGCCAATGGTTTCGGCAAGAAATAATTTAGAGAACTAAAGAAAAATATTGCTTTAAAGAAGAGATGGTGTTATGATGTGAACCTTATTTTAGGCAGCAACAAATTTGTGCAAAGCACAGCAAAAAAATCTGTTCACACATCATATGCTTAACTTTTGCCATTGCCTGTGGAAGCATCTGGGTATGTACTAGATACACACACGTATGCACATGTGTCACTATATACTGTATGAATTATGGGAATTTTTGGGATTTTTATCATTGACATGACTTTGCCCTGTTATTAGTGGTGTTGTTATCCTTGTGCGCTTGTTGTTACATCATTAATCTCATATTACCTGGGAAACAAAATTTAACCTTAAAGGAATTTAGTGAAAAAGGTTAAAAATATTTAGTTATAGTGTAATCATTAAATTGCAAATGACTGCCCAGCAAGCGTTTCCTTTCCGTAGTATTGACAAATTCTAGCTAATGCGTGTCTTAATACGCATATTTATGTATATAAATTTCCATTAAATTATCCATTTTGTAAAGGAAAATATGTAACTCCGTGTTGGTGTAATTACTGAGCTTGTAGTTAATATTCGGCCACTCTAGCATTATATGTTCTGGTAGTGTATGCTCCTTATGCAATTTCTATATGCCCCCGTTCGATTTAGGGGCTGCTTCAGGCGACAATGATTAGTGACATAATCCACAAAACAATCACTTAAGCTGACTGTGACTGAGACAATTGACTGCTATGCTTACCCCACCATACCTCTAATAGAAAGTGTGAAGAGTACTTCTCTTCTTAATTTTTGCCCAAGGGCAAATTTAGACCCCTATGCTTTTGCCAGATTTTAAGCATCGTCAGTACAACGAATTATCATTTCAAATTGTGTTAAATCCCAGTGGAAATACTAGATTGTAATTAGTTTCATTGGTTTTTAAATTTGTACACAAAATTTTACATCTCCCTCGAAACTGTGCCCTTTAGACATTTTTCCTATTATTATTCCAAAATATTTTGAAGCGCAGAACTTTAATATAATATTTAACATTTTTATGTAAGTAAATATTGAAATTTTGAGAATGAAAAAGAATCGACGTAATGCGAAGCAAGTTTTGAGGATCAGCTTTTTACTTGATTTTACTCGAGATTAAACTGGACACAATAATCAAACGTTTGTCTTAATTCTCATTTCGTGTTCAAAGAATTTTCTTTTTTTTACCTCTTTCGTTTATCAATTTGTTTACAAATGTTCGCTGGGCATATATATACACTAGTGCCATGTATGTTTGTTTTAACTAGATTTTTCTATAATTTTTATTTATAACTTTAGTATGCTTGTGCTGTAAATAATTATAAGTTTAATTAACATTCTTTAAAATTTATCTTTCCAGTGTCACAGTGCCCGGTTATCAGGGTAATTTACAGGCAGCCATATCCCACAGCGCCTCTTTAGCAGCCTGGGAACGTTTCGGTGTGGAATTTATTTTAACGTTTGTCGTTGTTTTGACATATTTTGTTTCAACGGATACCGTTAAAAAAGTTATGGGACATTCAGCCTCCTCGATAGCAGCCGCCTATAGTGCGTGCAGCTTTGTATCGGTAAGTCGTATAAAACAAAATCAGATTTTTTTATTGAATTTTTTTTTTGTTCCTTTTGTAATTTTTTAGCATCTTGTAATTTGTTGCGTTCCAAAAAAGCACCTGCTGCTTTGGCATTCTCATAAGCTTTCATAATATGAACAGCAATTTACTTAAAAGATTTGCTTGCGTTTTATTGTTTTTTGTGGCTCATTAACATTGTGCTCTTAAAAAATCTTGAGGTTTCCTACTTTGAGCCTTTAGTTTGTCATATGATGCCATTGCCGATTACGACAAACTTCAAAGGCGGCCACGATTTTTTCCATATTAACATAACTTTTGGTTGGCGACCTTCACAAAAACAACATATTCTGAAAATATTTTTTAAACTGCTTTGATAAATGCAAAAAAAAAAAAAAAAAATTAAATAAAATTATGGTAAATGACCTCAAGATCCATCTGATGTTATTAACAATAGTTAAAGTGGAGAATTTATGGTTTTAAAATGAATGCGTTATTTTCAGCAACATGGATGGCAGGCAATATTAATTTAAATTAAATATTCAATTTAAAGATGTAAACTAACACATCTTGCAATAAATAGAGGATAGTGAAGCAATTTTCCTAAAAACTTTCGGAGCTTTAAATAATCGTAGAGAAAAAATTTATCTGGCAACTTTTTACTTTTTGCCATTTTCAATGTTTTAAAATTTCCGGAAACATGAAAGTATATATTAACGATTTACTTTGCAGATTTTCCCACTCCTAATCCACACTTCCAGACTTTATTATCAAAGCAATTTCGTGTAAAATTTCAATTTGTCAACTGCAAATGGCAAAAGCTCATAAGTCGCTCTCTCTCCTTAGTTCGGGCTATGAAAAGCTCCTAAGAATTAAAAGCTCTCCGGAGTTTCTCTCAAGTATTTCAGTATCCTTTGTGTTAGGTATGGCTGAAATGTTTGAATGATAAAACCATACTTTTTAATACATTCATCTCGCTTCGCTGTTCTTCTTTAGCAGTATCCTGCCTAAAATACCTTAGGAGAGGCTAAATCGTTACCAAAAAAGTATTCTGTCTTCTCTGATATTATTTCTTTTTTTTTTCTAATTCCGCAACCGTATACTGTATTTAGTAGAGTCTACTCGTTTCTGTACTTCTTGGGAACAAAATATTTAAATAAATATTTGATTCGAAATTTATTTCTATATTTTGTAATTTTTTTTTTATATTAACACTTATAGATTTTTAATTTAGCAGTTCGTATTCAATTTTTTCATTAAAAAGAAATAAAAATTCCTTTTCAATTACAAAATAGCCTTGAAAGGATATTCTAAATTTTCAGTGGCATGTCCTAAATAGCAAAACAAAAGTGCTGACTCTATAACAGCTACAATAATAAGAATGCTATTATATTAAGAGACCTGCAGCTGCATGAGCTTGTAAGTGTATACAGATTCATACATATGTATTTACTTATATACTTATGCATCTGGGTCTGTGTCTGCTCTTCAATAATAATACAGGAAAATAAAAAATCTTTCAATTTCCATTACAATGAAATTATGTGGGAAAACGTTTACAGGCAGCTGTTTTCGCACACATACATATCAATAACTCACACATATATATAGAACATTTGTAAAGTTGTTGTTCAGCATATTAAATTCTATTATTTCATTTTTTATTAACGACACAAAAACATTTCTCAAATTACAGATGCCGTATTTAAATCCTGCTCGCTCTTTGGGACCATCATTTGTTTTAAATAAATGGGATAACCATTGGGTGTATTGGCTTGGTCCTTTAGCTGGTGGCATTGCTTCGGGCATTATTTATGAGTTTATTTTTAATTCGAAGAGAACTGGCCGTCATATGAAAGCATCCATTGATAATGAATCATCTTCGATTAATTCAGAGGACGAATTAAATTATGATTTGGATATGGAGAAACAAAATATGCATGGAAAATATCCGAATACCTTTCAAAGAGGTCAGAGTACGGCTAATACCGTGCAAACTCAAAATTCCGCAGCCAATGCTGCTGGTAATGCCACAAATTTTTGTCCAAACTTGTATACAGCACCACCCAAGTTTGATCAGACTGAACCCTTGTATGGCGGCACTCGTTCTATGTACTGTCGCTCACCAACTCTGACGCGAACAAATTTAAATCGGTCGCAATCAGTTTATGCCAAGAGCAATACAGCTATTAACCGTGATATAATACCAAGATCGGGGCCTTTGGTGCCAGCTCAAAGTCTCTATCGCATGAATGTGCAACAAAGTCACCAACATCAGCAGCAACAACAGCAGCAACAACAACAACAGCAACATCAACAACATCAACACATCATCAGTCGTCTCACTTACAAAATCAGAATTTGCAAAATCACTGCAACAAAGATCGGAAAGTATGTATGGGGTGAGATCTTCGGCAAGACAAATTCAGCAACAACAGCAACATACAAACCAATTCAAGTAGGCCAATTAATGCCCCATCCACAACACAGCAACAACAGCAAACATCTCAACAGCAACCACAGCATTCCAATCAAGAAAATCCTCAAAACATTTCAAGCAGTTTATGGCACACGACACAATCCAAATCCCATGGATGGTAATCAAAAATTCGAACGAAGACCCGATTCTGTTTATGGTGTGACAGTTCCACGCAATCGCGGCCAATCTGCCCAATCTGACGACAGTTCATATGGCTCATATCACGGCTCTTCCGTCACCCCACCGGCTCGTATGCCAAGCACTGAACCACCGATGTTGCTCTATAATCCACCTCCTCAACCAAATCACACTCAAGTGTCTTCCACAAATGCCTCTATCATGAGAACGCAATCTGAACGCAAAGTCACCGCGCCTGTTGTGTCATCGCAGGCTTCCTCAATCACTTCAACTACAATGGGACTGTACACAACGACTCAAGTC
>OY727108.1:14632092-14807664 GCA_963402855.1 Ormia ochracea
GGAAAAAGAAGATACATCTGTACGAAGCGAAACTTAAGCTTATCCTTGCACATTGCAAATTTAAATCTAAAATCATTACAAATGCGATGTTAAGTTAAGCTGTTCTTACCACTTTAATTTACGTGTTCATAAGCGATTAATTATTAAACATAAACTATCCTTTGTAAATATTCTAATAATTGTCATATTTTCGCAACCAATTAAATTGGAGTACCTTTCCTTTACGGTAAAAACAGTTTTAGCGTTTAAGAAGAAAAACATTCTCGTTGTATTGGCTTCCAAACAACGTGCTTTATATTTAAATATTCCTTTCATCATCTAATATTAAGTCTTTGTAGTCTGCTGGTCTTTACAGCATCTAAACTACACAAATAGATGAATAGTGGTGTCCAAAGCAGAAACCTTTCTAAATGTAACAGATAATATGCAAGGTTAACTCATTCTACCACTTTTGAATTGAATTACTTTGTTAGTCTTAATCAATAGAAAAATAATAAGAATTGCACTTCACTGTAACTTTATAAATTGGAACAATACGCCTTGCAGAAGTCACTTTATTATTAGTTTAAACCACAGTTAACTTAAACCAATTACACTTTTCATCAATCCTTAAAGTATCCTTAAGGGGTCATTCAGCCGCATCTACTATTAAATTATATTGTGCAAATATTTACATTAGTGTGTGTGTAAGTATCTAAATCTCGTAATTTATTTAGCTCCGTAAGTTAGCCTAGTTTTCAACACAACCCTATTAGATAGTTGCATATCTCAGTCTGTACGTGTATGGATGGGCACCTGTTGGGGAACTGTAAAATTAAAATAATTATAACTATCAAAACTTAGTAGAATTCTTATTTCACACCGGCCATTTTTCTATTCCCTGCTTCATATAACATAAAAAAAAGTATGAAAATTCCATATGGAAACCAGCTCCTCCTTCACCCACAATATACTATTTGCTTTCAAATATATTTGAAAGAGAAAAAGTACTGAGCATAACAGCGCATTAAAAGTACCAGCATTTACATATAAGGGCACAAAGAGCACTGCTTAAACATATAAACAACCTAAAAAGAAGGCTCGAATGCTCCATTTCCTCTTTTTACTACCTAGAAAGTACTCTTTTCCTAAAGCTGTCCAAATCCTATTTCAGTTGTAAACTGTGTGTAAAAATGTTTAATTTAACTAAAAGCTAAAAAGTATAATTTTCATACTTTCAGAAAAGTAGTTTTCTTTATAATTGTATCGTTTGTACGTTTTCTCCCTTTTTAACATTCTTCCTAAAGTGGATCAGATTCTATTATAGGCTACAAATTATACGTATCTGCATTAAATTTTTCAAAAAGGTAAAAAGTACAAAAGTACCATTTTCGCGGTTTTAGTGGTACCGTACCATCAGTTACTAGCTTCCCCCGTTTTAACCCAACAAAAAGTACTATTTTTATAAAACAAATGCTACTGTAGATACATAAATCAAGTACCAAAGTACCATTTTTTCTCCGAGGTCGCCTCATAAAAAGTACTCTACATTCCCATTAAAAAAATTTCATTCAACTTCAATAAACGGTTTCAT
The DNA here is from genome assembly GCA_963402855.1 of Ormia ochracea. Taxonomy (NCBI): domain Eukaryota; kingdom Metazoa; phylum Arthropoda; class Insecta; order Diptera; family Tachinidae; genus Ormia; species Ormia ochracea. Next base: position 14,633,666 of record OY727108.1, read on the forward strand.
ATTTATAACATTAGAAGGATAATGTTAAGTTAACAGCACTTTTACTTGGCTAATTAACGCTGTTAACTTCAAATAGATATTTTTACACGTTATTTCAAAGAAGATCAGACTAAAGAATTTTCTTTTTGTATTTCTTTAGTATTAAGAAAAAAATTTACTTTCCCTTAAGCATTAATTTAACTGGAGCAGTACATTTACATTTTCTATATAATAATTTTAAGCTTATTTTATTAATAATTCATGTATATAGTAATCCCATTAAGTTTAAATGAAAAGAATTTTGTTTCCTAAAGGCATATATGTAAAGTAAAACATAATTTAGTTTAATAACAAAACAAAAAAATAATAAAATAAAAAATAAATAAATAAAAAAGTTAAATGATGATTTTTGTATTTATTTTTTGTAATACAAAAAAAATATATTTTTCTTGATTTGAAAGAACAATTTTATTACAATTCAATGATTTTAAAATAGTCAACTTTGTAAAGGTTCCATTCGTATAAAGAAAGACTTAAAAAATCGACATATCTAAATTATTCGGAGGAATGGACAGGTAACCTTCTCAGCATTCTTAATTATTAAAAATGTATCATTAAATTTATCATTTATCATTAATTTAAACTGTTTTTTGTATCGTGAGCTTAATATGATTAAATTGAATGATAACAAGAAACACCCACAAATCGTTCAATAATTACTTTACTCCTTATATATATACAAAGGTATATTTTTATTTAAGTAGAACAACATGTAAACATTTAAATGCAGAATTCAGTTTTCCAGAGCATTTTCAAATGAGATTCATTTCCGTTTAAACATACAAACTTACCGAACGATTCTTGCAGCATTGAAGAGACACAATTTGCACAGAATTAGTGATTTTATATTAATTTCATCGGTACTTATCTTTTATCTTTTTAATAAATTCTTACAAAACCCATAAATTACATTATATGAACTTTTCACAACCACTTTATTCTTTTTTATTCACTTTATTAAAAATTTATTTTACAATGTGTCTTAATTTTTTGCCAAACAGCTGTTTACGCAAGAAATATTCAAAATTCCTTGATGCTGCCATACTTTTAGTATATACAATTTGTTTTAAATATAATTTAAATTTAAAATAATGATCTGATTACCTGAATATGGAATAAATGTTTTTTTCAAAAGTTTATTCTGGAGACATCCTTAAAAAATTAAAGTGTGGTTTTTGTTGTTCGTACTTAGATGCAAGAACTCTAAATAAGTATTGTTACAAAATCTTTTAAATTTACCGTCATATTTAGAAAATTACCGAAAATTAGTAGCAGAAACAGCCAGATCAATTAAGATTATCGACTGTCGAGTGGTATAAATTTTCTATGGTGGGTAAATAATAAATGCCAGCCATGATAATTTATGCTCGCATTTCACCACATAATTGGTTTGCCTTGCCTACACTTTAGAGCACAACTCAATCAAATGGTTGATGCCTTAGATGGACTATAATTTTACAAAAATGACGTTACAAACACTTGACTCTTGAGAACCTACAAACACACAAAAGACCTGTAGAATTATCCAGAAACTTTAATGTGTCTTACAAACACCAGCAAATACAAATAAATATTAAAATAATCAAGTTTGACTTCAAATCTTTTGTAATTATCATACAAGTGTATTTAATAATAACATATTATAAGACACGCAAAAACATTGCAACAAAAATGTTGACTCAATCTCAAAGCGCCATCTATTTCTAAAAAATTTACTGCCAAAATTAAAGAGCTTTTTTCTTCTAAATTGCTTTGCATTGCCAAATCGCCATATTGCCAACATTGGAACACTATTCGGTTTCCAAATGGTAAACTGTCAAAATGATTTTTTTTGCAAAGAAAAATCAAATTTCGTGTGTAGAAAATTCAGCTCTTAGAAAATTACAGGGTTATATTATCAAACAAAAATAAAAACTGCAATGAAAATATTGCATTAAAAGAACTGAAAGTGATACAATCAAAAATATTGCCTAAATAAACTTGTGAAAAAGCATTCGGTAAACAAAACGAGGTATTAGAAAAATAATTCGTTACAAGTAGAGGCCGAGGAATTGCTCTGAAAAGAGTTTGGTAAACCGACCAACACCTTAAGCATACAACTACGACGCAACGAGACAAAGTTTGGATATCCTAATAAACCCTTTACTTGGAAACAAATGAAATTATTATTATATTATTATTATTATTCATTTTAACAGTTGCAAACAAATAGTACAAACAGATTTACGCAAATAATGGAACCACCACATTCATTTCATCCTTGTGACGAGGCTGTCATTGCCACAAATGATGATGCTAGCGATTGTAAAAGGGGTGCTGTGCGATTAGGTTACTGGAAAGATGATTACATTGGATTTTTTGTGCGTAATCAAGATCGTAAGGCACCAGAGATAAATCGAGGCTATTTTGCCAGGGTCAAGGGCGTTGAGATGTGCATTGAAAAGTTCCTGAAGGTCAGTTTATGACTATTTTTAGCTCAATTATAGAAAGCAAGAAAAATAATAATTGGTTGTGCGGATGCTGCTGACTTGCCGCAAAAGACTTTGTGGTACGGAAGGCGGTTTTGAGGGCATAAGTTTATCATGCACTTTAATGTAGGCTTTGTGTAGGCATGAATATATACACAATAGAGATGTGTTCATGTTAAACTTACAGGAAGATACTATGGTGCAAAGATACTGTGACAATGTATCAACGTATCATTTTATATGAATAGAATAAAAGCAGTGTTAATTGTTTTGTGTTGTATTGTGGTATGACATTTAATACTATTATTTTGTTCCATATTCATATATCGCGTACGTGTTGGTTTCCTAATAATCTGTGTTCATATGCTGGGCATATCAATATTTGATTTTTGGGAATAAGTAGCAACTTGAAGGAGAAATATGTGAATGTAACTAAATTTTTATAGCTTTTCTAATTACTTTTCAAAATCAAAAAAAAAAAATTAAATACAAAAATTTCCAAAAAAAATATCTGGCGATTTAATGTTTTAGTTTGATGGTTTCAAGTTCAGATTAATATATGTCTTTATTATTTCTTCATCATCGTTATTGTTTTCGAACCATTTTGTCACATTGTTGCTGCTTCCTAATACTTGTGAGTAACGAAATCAATGCCTGCTATTCCTTATCTTCGGTAGTTTTATCAATGTTGATGCCACCTTTTTATTATTGATTTAAGAGACTCTCAATGAGCAAACCTAACTTAGGGGAGGCATATTCTTTTTTTATATATATAATTTAGTATATACAATTTTGAACTTGATTTTACATATTACGAAAATCTGTGAAACTATTCAAAAAATTATTATGGACCAAATACTGTTTTATACTATGACACAATATAATTAATTTGTAACAATGAAAACTTATATTGCTATTTAAAGTTTAGGAGTAAACATTTAGTAATTGTAGGTCCTTCACTATACTTTCATTAATTTTTTGCAACTTAAATTGGTTTTGCGAAGGACGGTTCTGAAGAATAAAATCATAATTTTTGACCAGTTAAAAATGTTGTTAAATGAAAATGATTTTTTATAATTGTCACTTTTTGAAAAATAATACTAAAAATATTATTATTTGCATAAAGATAGCGAAACAGAAGCAAACTCCAATGTGTTTTCGAAAACTCGAAAATTAGTAATTTAAAATTATGCTAGTTCGGTTCGAATCAACTTTTAACGAATAAATCTCAATTGCTCTCTTCAGGAATTAAGGATTTTTTACAATCGATTAACTTTATAATATTAAATATAAAAATAATTATTTTTATTTCAAATAACAAGGTAACTTTTTTCTCATTAAATTCTTAAAACACTTCATAAATTGAAATACAAAAAAAGCAATAAACATTTAAGAATGTAAAAACGACAATTTCAATAATAAGCGTTTTTTTTTGGTGAGTTCATTCAGTAAATTATTTAAATTCTTAAATAATTGGCGAAATATTGGAAATTTCAGTTGAACAATAAGATAGTTATAAAATTAAAAATTGAGAGATATGAACTTAAAATAATATTGTAATTTCTTAAAAAAATAATTACGTTACTTTTTTGAAAGATTTTTACGCACTTGAAAATATGTCCAGCATTTTTTTCAAAAATTCGATAAACAATTGTGTCTTGTTTTTAAGCGGAACTATACATTCCGTTTTACATTAATATTTGTTAATTATTTATTTATAAATTAGATAATACGGTAGTTTTGGAAGTGAGAATAGCACAGGAAATCGTAGAGTCCAAACCTCGGTAGAGGCCAAAAAATTTTCTTGTAATTTTTCAATTTTTTTCTAATGTGTCTAAATAAATAATTTAATTGAAAAATTCAAGTCAGTGAACTTAATCTACAATAATAAAAATTCCTTTCATTGGAAAAACTATTCAGTTCGACTAAAATTCGTAAAAATTACACCAAGAATGACAATAATGGAAACAATGTGTATTGGAAAGCACAATAGTATATCGAATATTATTTATGCATTTTTTGGTCACCATGAGTTACTTGCTGGGGTAATTTGTGAGAATGAATTATTAATTTAAATTTTACTTTCAGAAGAATTAATATTTTTAGTTATAACTGTTATTCAAGTATAATTTATTGGCTACATTATTTTTTTGTATTTATTTATTTTTTTTTTTTAGAAAACTGATGGCAATTGTCAGATAATCAATCTAGGCTGTGGTTTCGATACTCTGTACTTTCGTTTGCGTGATACCCCTCATCAAGTGAAAAACTTTATTGAATTGGACTTTCCAAATGTAACAGCCCGCAAATGTTATACAATCAAAAGGAATAAAGTGCTATTGTCAAAAATACATGACGAAGATGGTGAAGTGAGATTAAGTCCAACCGATTTGCATGGACCCAATTATCATTTGATGGGCGTAGATTTAAGAAATATAGATGAAGTAGACCATAAATTGCAGCAGGCTGAGATTGATTATACACTACCAACAATATTGCTAGCCGAATGTGTATTAGTTTATATAGAAATACAAAATTGCAAAAATCTTCTAAAATGGATTGCTAGTAAGTTTACCAGTGCGGTTTTTGTCAATTATGAACAGGTAATTATGATTTTCGATCATCATCCTTGAACATCCATTTAATTGTTTTCTTAAATTAGGTGAATATGAATGACCGTTTTGGAGAGGTGATGTTAAACAATTTACGTTGTCGCGGCTGCAGCTTGGCCGGTGTAGACGCTTGCCTTTCATTGGAAACACAAATGGGTAGATTTATTGAATGCGGCTGGAGTGGCAGTAGAGCATGGGACATGGTGCAAGTATACCAAAGTATACCACCGGTAGAACGTCAGCGCATTGAACGTATTGAAATGTTAGATGAGGGCGAATTGCTTTTGCAGCTTTTTCAACACTATTGTCTTGTGGTCTCCTGGATTGGTGAATTGTTTCAAGATATTGAAATTACGTGCGTTAATGTGTAAATTTTCTTTCTTGTTTAAACCGTAACAGGTTAAACATGAATAATAATCATACAAATTTTCTTTTCCTCTTATATTCTTTTTTCATATTTGTGCTGTTGAACAGTGTTGAAAAGCGTATGTCTTCTCTGAACATCGATTAGGATTAGAAAATGATTGCATGCAACATCAGTAAAATGCTGAAGCAAATCGTGAAACAAGGCTGCACAATTCACAGACTTATGATGAAACTAATATGTTTATAAATTTTTAAGTAGAAACAAACAAAAGTAATGCTTTTATTTAATTGCTACATAATAGCAATAATTAAGAAAATTAAGGAAGACAAATTATCTATTTGAAGTATGGATTGATTTGTTGCCCACATTATTTATGTTTCAATAAGTGTAAAACCATGTTTATAAATGTCACTGATGAAAAAAATCTAAATGATATAAGTATGTATTTAGGATTTTTCTGCCGGCTCATAATTGCCATTGAAAGTGAAAGATAAAAATCAAAAAATATATATTTTTATGTGGTAAAGAATTACTGCGATCATAAAGATCACATTAATAACAATATTAAACCTTTAATGCTAATATTTTATTTATTAATTATCTCAATGTCTTTTTTAATATACCAACTGTTAAAAATATTTATAAAAAAAAAAAAAATAAAACTCAAAGGTTTAAAATACATAACTTTCATTTCTCATATGCTATATTTTTGCATTTCAAACTGCAATCGGCTTTAAATTGGAAACTTAATAAAAAATAGAAATCATTTGTAACTACATGCCTTTTTTAATTTGTTAAGTAAAACAATAATATAATCATAAGATTTTTAGAGAAGGCAAGATCATTACTGACAGCGATGTTGGCTACACATAATCTTATTGCGCTGAAATTTTAAATTTATGTACTCAATCGTATATACGTATGTACATACATACATATGTATGTACCACGAAAACTTGCCAGCTAATATTTTAATTTATTCATTCCGTTTTCTTATTTTTACTATTCCGTCTGGAAACTACTCACTGCTAATTGCAGCGTTTGCGACCTCATAAGGTTATATAAGTTCAATAATTAATTAACTTTTCTTATGAAATTAAAGTTTTTCACATTAGTGGTCAACAATTTTCAGCCGGGGGGGCAAAACTAAAAACATGCTTCACAACTGACATTTTACTTATAAAAATTATTCGTGCGTATGGATCTGTGTCCGCTTATACACACATATAATTAATATTTAAGCCACTTTTATGCTACTTATAAATTCACTTCACGTAAGTTCGAAATTGCATTCGCTTATCAAATCATCTTTACTGCAATAAAATTGATGCAAATATGGATAATATCTATAATTACATGTTCGGTGGACTGACGATATGTTCCTTTGGCTATCGGTACAAAGAGTAAATATTAAAGCAGATATAAAATCGATTATATACGTGTAGATAATGTATTGTCTTCATGGCCATTTAGGTTTGATCCGTTGAGGAAGAATGATTTACCTGCACCCAATTTCAATTCCAATTTCAATTTAGGAGCCAATTTCTAGAAAATTTTAGTGATGCATGGTTTCTTATTTACAATTTGCAGAGAGAAAAAAATTATCTCTTGCGATAACATTTCAAAAGTTGGTCTACGTAAAACTGGCATTTTCGCTGAAAGACAACTGGCATCTAAACACGACGTTATTGGCTCTATAAAACACATATGAAAATTTCATTACATTTTAACTACATATTGGGAACGAACAAGTTGGTCCATTTTAAAAGTAAAATAATTTATTTTTTTTAATTAAATACAATAGTAAAAGTTTTGCCGATTACAATCTATACTTTTAATTTTTGCCTGCAGTCGGAAGCATTAACGGAAAACAGAAGTAAAACGACAGCTGCCAAAGCTACCCAATCGGATGACTTTTCATAGTTCTAGCATATATTATATTATATTACGAGACGGTTGCAAGGTGAGTTTTTTCTTTCAGAGTCCGAACAAAAATATATAATAATATATATTTTTATATATATTTTAATATTTTTTATTTCATTTAGGATATTAAGAGCGAGCGCTATAACTACTCAGATTGCCCCTCTAAGTAATAATCAATTATATATATTCATACAGCCATGCATACGTACATCCCAATTCATGCATGCTTATACTATAGTGTGTGTGCAAGCAGTTACTCGTATTTCTGAAGTCTACATTACGAATCGGAAGGAAAGTAATCATTTGAATTGTTAAACACCCGTCTCACACATCAAACACACGACAACTTTATATATTTTTTTTTATAGAAAAAGGTCAACGCGTGAACCGCTTTAATTAAAATTGAACTTTAAAATTATTGCCCAGCTATTTGTTAGTTAGCTGCTGGTGCAGAACGAGCCAGACATTGTGTTTTCGTCACATTTCTTAAATTGCAATCTTCAGCTTCTTCAATCAAGAAAAACATTCATGTATGATTCATTTGAGAATAAAATTCAATTGATATTTGTTTAATTCTTCTTTCAATTTATGGCTCATAGTGGATGTAAAACATTTGAATAATTGTTAATTAAGTTATAATGTGGCATGTGGTCATAATGTGGCCTCCGGAACAAATGACAGATTTTAATTTTTAATCTTCAAGATTTGAAACCAATTCATTGAAATACGGAGAACATCTTCTAAGACTTGGCGAATTTATTTCTATTGCTTTTGTCTGAGAAGTAAAAAAATTTAAAAGTAAAAAACTTTTATAAAATCAGTTTGCATAACATTCAGATGAAAAATATAAAAATTAAAAAAAAAAAATAATATTTTCCTACGCCAAATAAAGTTGGACAGTTAATAGATAAAATATTATCCAACCAATCTGGTATGCCGGAAAAGGAACTAATAGCCCAATTATTTTTCATAGGTATTATTGGCTCGCTATTTATTTAAAAAGGGAATTTAAAGTTTTTGGTAAGCCGGTGTAAGTTATTGCTGTAAAATGAAGATCACACTGTTACCAGACTTTCGCACATTTCATGACAAAGCAGACTTCAAGCAAAGATCTTTAATTCACTTAAAGTGAGTTTAAACACTTTATCGAGCGGACTCAATTAATTTATGATACTAAAATAAGTATCCGCTGGCGGAATGCTTTCCGCGTTGGGGTTATTTTATTAATTTCTTCTCATTAAAATAAATATGAAATATGGTTAGATCACTGAAATTCAGTGGACTTCAAGCGGAGCATCATTGAACATGTGATTACTGGAAATAAAGTTGACGTGAAAATCCGGGGCGAATTTTAGCTACGCTTATGAAGAAATCGTTAAACGAAACTAACACATACACAATGTTTGTGCTAACACAAATGCATCTAACAGTGTTGCCGTTGTTACGAGTTCTTAGCCCAGTCTTCTTAATAGGCTAAAAAAATATTTAAATTTGGAGCTTTACATATAGGCATACAGTGGCTCTTACATTATACATACTTAGAATAACCGGTAAAGAAAAAAAAATTTTTTTGTTTATCTGTAATTTTGTTGGATTGCTTATTTTCTGCAATCAAAAACGAAATATCGGAATTCGTTTCTTTTCAGATGATGTAATGAAAGCATATACAATAGTTTAACTTTAAATTGTGAGAAGTGCAATATCGTTATGAGCGGTATAAGGATAACGAAATTTACATACATTAATTCTTTATATTATTTAACAATAAGTGTTGTGCAAAGAACAATAAACATTTCTTAATTATCCAAAAAAAAAAAAAGTTTATATAGTCGAACTTCCGTAAGTCGAATCTCCATTATCCACCAAAACAAGTTCGACTTATGGAGACTTCGAGTTAGAGAGTTTTATCAAAATTTACTAATTTATTGAAAGATATCATACATATAGTACAATTGCAGCTTTTTATTTGCTCGAAATTAAATGTTACATTTTTTGGAGTTACAAGTGGTTAAAATATTTTGTTGTTTAGGGCTAAAGAGGTTTTTTCTTACTATTTTCATTAAAAAAAGATTCCATTTTGTTTAAAGCTCTAAAGTGATCAAAATTTTAAAGGAATCTAAGACATGATTTTAAAAGTAAAACAGAGGATTCCCCCCAAAAAATAAGGGTTTCTGGAACTTAAAAATAAAATAAATATTTCTTTACTCTTAAAACTTAGATGGAATATAGGATTCCCCGAATAAAGAGCAAATAAAAATAATAAAAACAATAAAAAAGTTGTATTGTTTCTATGAAAAATTCGACTTAGAGAAGGCACGTGGCTTTTTTTTTCATTTGAGTTCAAGTTATGGAAGTAAAATTGTATACAGTTTGACCATTAAACGCTACTGCCTCTTGATTTGATACGAGTTATAGAAAATTCGACTGATAGGAATTCGACTTATAGGAGTTCGACTTATGGAAGTTCGACTATATATTGAAACCACTACTTAAAATTTATACTGAAGTAAAATGGAAATTTTTTATCGAAAATATGACGAAATATTGAGGTCACACTGTATGTGTTAGTTTCCTTTTGTTAAATTAATTTTTTTTAATTTTTAAAAATGTAGACGCTGCCTCATAAGTACGTATAGTTTCGGTTATGTTCTACAAGCTATCGATATATCAGTTAACATAAAGCTAAGATAACTAGTTAAATAACTGGTTGTGTTCGTGTGGGCACTCTTTTGGCTATTCAAGTAAATAAACAAATTTGTTAACACTCGCATAAGCTGTTATGGAAAATCCCTTACATGCATAGCATTGGTAGTTCAAAGGTTAATTGACTTTGCACATCTCCAATGTGTGCCACAGTTAGCACAAACAAACAACTAGCACGAGCTAAAACCAAATGCTAGACATACGATACGTTTAATCTTTCTGAGAGAGAGACAAACGTAAAGTATCAGCAAAAGAGCTCGATAAACAATGAAACGAGAACATACATAAGTATTATGGCTAGCGAGCGCCCATTGCATGTGTTGTTAGCTGTTCGTTTGGGATTGTAAGGCACCAGTAGCAGTATGGTCACAATACTCCACAACTAATGTTAGTCTAACTTTTAACTTCGTGGGTAACGGTTGGGAATAATAACGCTTTTGGATTCGGCCAGAGTAAAAACAGCAAGTGGATTAAGAAAATGTTAGATTTTTCAATGTGTATGCCTGTATGTACGAATGTGTATGCCAGTGAATATAAATTGTTCTTGTGTGTGTGTGTGTTTGTATCATTGTTGGCTGTTCTTCATAACCAGGGGAATAGGAAAATTGTAATATAAATAAAAACTGGCAAATCAGTTACATAGTTTATTAACAAAGAAATGCAGAGCTATAAAATCAAGCGCCAGGAACTAAGAACAACCTTCAGCGTATAAAAAACTTGTTAACTTGCCTGCATCTAAGTACGTACATATGCATGTGTTGTATTCACGTATATGTATTTATATCTAAGGCTTTGCATGTGAACCTGTATGAGTTTGTTAACAATCTTAACAAACACCTAAAAATTACAATATTGTGAAAAATGTAAATTATTGAAAATTGTCGCTACAAATGTGAAAAAGTTTTATTTTAACGCCGCTGCTTACTTTTGTTTGTTTACTGAAATAAGAAAACAAAAGAAGCAGCAGAAACCACAAGAAAACTGGGCTTAAAGGAAAATAAAACAGCAAAAGAAAACCTGAAATAACGTAACGTTATTAAAAAAAAAGAGAGTTAGTTCTTGTGCAGCTTTTGTGGATGGCTCTGCTTATGTATTTGTTAACGTTAAAGCGATCAATGGCAGAGATGGAAAATTAAGTGGTCGAAATTGTTCTTACATTTCTAAACTCTAATACGGAGTTCCTTTTGAAGTTCGCTAGTGGGCAGAATTAAAAAAGCTTAAAAAACTTATTGCAAAATTAATAATATTAATAATATATTTATAATAATAATAATAAAATAACCATAGAAAAATTATTATTATAAAATAATTGTTACTTAAATAAGTACTTAAAAAAGAAAAAAATTTAAGACTCAAAAAATTTTTGAAGTAATATACATATTATTTAAAAGTTGTAGTTTTGTCCACATCAAGCCCGTATGCGGGCATTAGAAGTCCTGTCCCTGCACACACTCTGGCATTTGCTTAATGCAATTTTGAGAAAGGAAATTTTCATACAATATCGTAATTTTTAAATTTAATTTATTTATCCCTGTACAGTTCAAGTCTGCTTTGTTAAATATCAATCGTTCATATTGGTTTTGTGGCCTCTTAAATACTATTTATTATTATGTCATAATGAAATATTGGTTATTATTGGTTTCATATGATTACTTAGCTTTTGACATGCTTCAAATAAAAATAATGATTACTTAGCTTTTGATATGCTTCAAATAAAAATAGAATTTAAAATCATTCAATTGAATGCCCCATCTCTGGCCCACACTATCAAAATATATCAACTAACAATCAATTCAATTCGACAGTGTCTTAACTGGCTAACAACCGTCTCACTGACTTGTTTTTCAAAGTGTGTATTTGTTTAGTAAAAAGAGAATACAACAAACTTAAACAACAGATTCAAATAACAACAATCATTTCAGCTTTAGTAAATTTTTTGGGGCGTTGTCATTAAGACGTTAAACATTTGTCGGTTACGGAAACAAAATAATAAAACTTGTATAAAAAAATGCATTTAGTATTTAAAACCTGATCTAAAAAGTATTTAGAAATATAAAAAAATTATTGCAAAATAATAATTAAAAAGTGTATAAGTGTCGTTGCTAATAAACTGTTAATAATAATAAAACGGAAACAGATTAAATTTACTGATAAGATAAAAATTGTTATAAATAAATCTCGATAAAAAGCACAAAAATGTAGTTCAAATGAACTAAAATATCGTTGGGAATTTGAAAAAGTGTTATAACGGTAAATGCCAACAACATTCTTATAAACAACAAAACAGGTAATGTGCGATAACAATTAATTGGAGCGGACTGATTAAACAAACTGTTTAGCAAAAAAAAAAAACACGTACACATATACATACATACATACACAAATGTTTTGCATTCTCTTGATTTGCGAAACGTAACAGCAACTACAATAGCTAGTTTTGATTTCAACTCATCTGTAGATAAGTAGTAGCTGCCGTGGCCGACTTAATTGTAGTTCTTTGTTAGAAAAACACTTGCACGACCACCTGCAATTAAACGTCGGTTACGCACACTGGCTGCGTATTCACTTTCTGTTCCGTTTCTTATCGCTTTCATTAACAATTTTCGTTTTTTATTTTTCCTTTTTAAATTGTTTATTTATTGTAAAGTTTTACTCAGTAAAAAGAAAAAAGTAAAATTTTGCTAATATTCATTCACAAACACACAAACACACATACATTGTGTGTAGATAAATATGTGTGGGGATGTACTGATTCATTTTATGAATTTTATCACGGAATCTACATAAGTGCATTTCAAGAGTGAGTGATTCATTTGTAGGCCTGCTACCTTTAATAGACATTTTTAAACGCTTCCTTAGCCAGACGGTTATAAAAAGGTGACCATATTAATAATTAATTTATGAACTAAAATAAATAAATATTCAATTTGCCTAAACGTGTAAAGATTATTCATGCAATGCAGTCACTGTGCGTAATCAAAGTATGTGTGGTGTATGGGGCATTTCTTGGAGAATAGAAGGGTTTAGATATTCACGGTATGAGAATTCAGTATGACACCAGATTAAGTGATGATCAAGACATTATAAAGATTATAAACTTCTTTACGTAATATTTATTTTAACTGCGACTGGATCTCTGTTTTATCGTTACTAAAACGGAATGTGCTACGACGGATTCAGTCATTGTTTGCGGGACCTCCTTCTTTTATAAATTAAGCGATTTTCTAAGAAAGCCCATTTATACCGCATATCACATTGTAGAGAGAATTCGTTCTTCGGCAAAGGGTCTGTGTATGGAATGTACTTGCTATACAGGTTTTGTCTGATATTTACAGATGTAAATCCCTAGCGAAATATGAGGTTTTCTCCGCCAAATTTTATATCCTATAGAAGTTTCTATAAAATACAAATTGCGAGCCGTAACAAAAATATCTAGGTCAATTTGTTCGTGTAAGTGAATAAGCATGGCTGCTTCATAAAATAAAGAAATTTTTATGGGCAGCATGTATTTCAAACAGTTGAGCGAAAGACTTTATTTGTATCATCATTAAATAATAGTGTGGCACTTGCAACGTAATTTTGAAACGATTTTTTAAAGTCGCTCAGATTTTTGTGAAATGACGAAATGCAGATGAATCACGTGTTTATATATTTTAAGACCAGGCATTTAAATTGAGCGTAACTGGACTAATAAATTTGAATAAAGAAAAATATTAAAATGGAAATTAAATTAAACAAGTTTCAATTTAAAAGAAAAAAACTTACGTAGAGTAAAATCTGTCAGAACTCAACTTCCCTTAGATGTATTTATTGTGAACTTTTCAATGCAAAAAGCATTTTGTTTAAAAGTTATTAAAAAAAACTTTAAAGTGACTCATGCTGGTCCGCGCATGCTGAGTAAATATAACAAAAAATATATTCGGATAACATTCTGTGTTATTAGCATACCTTACTTTTATGGGAATAAAAAAATATTTCGCATTCATAATTCATATGGCCACTCTAATCCAGTTACTTATGTGAAACTTCCTTTTGATATTGTCATGCACATGTTTCGCCTAGAAAAGCATTTCACATTTTATTGACCGAACTTGAACAAGTTCATTATTCTATAAAATGTGCAATTAAGCAAAGAGACACACAGGTTATTGCTCTTTACAGTAATGTACTAAAATGCTACCGTTGTAGGAAAGAAGTCCTTGCAACAACCAACATTGCGGTTAAAATCAATTTGAAAAAAGAATGCAATTATTTACGCTGTCAATAATGCTAAAATGGCAATTTGTCATGTTGTCTCAAGTAATTGTTTGTGCAGCGTAAACAAATATGTTTGTAAGTATATCTGTTCTACTTTTGAGTCTTAAATCGAATGTGGGCAGGTAGTCGTTTAAAATTGTGCATTCAGTGTTATTTTTATAAAATGGTATCAACCGCCAACGTACACTTTTGTTACGTAGAGAGTAAAATGGCGGTTTGTTCCTAAAAATTTTATGATTTTATATATTTTAAATTACATAAGCTTAATACACACACAACGAAACGTCTGTACACCCAACAAACATACACATATCGATCGCTTAATGGCAAAGCGGCGTCATAGCTCAAAAGTATGTTGTTAAGTTAGTAAGACATAATTAAACATGATATCGTCGTTTTTCATATATTATAACAATATCATCTTCGTTTACAATTAAGTTGTATATAAATTTTGAACTGGACAGGGTGTTTCGGAAAAAATTGTTTTTTAATTACGATTCCAATGCAAGAAATGCTGCGTATTTTTTTAAAAAGTTTTTTCTAACAAACTAGATTCGATACACTTTTATTAGTACTTTTTGTAATTCTCAATTAATTTATAGTAAGTTAGATATAACATACATAGTTGGTCTTCATTTAATTTTTTTCAATCACTAGGGAGTGCTGCTGGAGTTCAGCTTTGCGTATATAAGCAATTATTTCTAGAAGGAAAAATTATGATGTAAACTTGTGCGTAAACGTTTTAAACCCTTCATACAAGTTTGTTTGTTTCTTAAAATACACTAGACTCAGGGTAGAAGCGCATATTTTATGCAACAGCTATCCACCCGACTCTTAGTTGTCTCCTTAATTGATAGCGAAAAAAATAATATTAAGAAATATTTTGTAAAAAGTAAAACCGACGTAAGATTAATTTTTGTACGGCAATATGTTTAATATGTTTCAGGAAAATAGTAAATTTGAGTGGGCTAGTCTTGCTTTCCATCCAATCACCCACTTTATTAAAAACTTTAATAGCTTAATGAAGGCTTACATTGATTCTCTCTTCTTGAATATACATATATGCTTTTTGCGGAGTAGTTCTCTCTATGCAGTACTACACAGATCGAAGATTTTCTGCATAGGCTATTGCGTTATTCCCATCATAGTCTACACCAGTTTGTATTGTACAAACTGCAAATAAATATTTCTATACCAAATGTGCTTGCTGGGAATATACTACATATATCTAAAGCATGTACGATATGTGCGTTTGAATGTATGGTTGCTGTTATTGTAGCAATTTATAAAAAACCGTTTGTTCCCTTAAGTGAATTTGCGGCTGTTGAAGAATAGTAGCTGCTTCTTTCTGAGTCCCATATTTGTATCAAACCAGTTTCTTGTCCACTCTTGCCAACTTTCCTTAATCACCACTACGAGTAACGTTTGTACGCCTCTTACTTGTTTTGTTTTCGTTTTTGTTTTGATTTTCTTACCACATCATTATATGGAAAGTGATAGGGGGCATACGTGTGTGTAGGTGCATTCAGTATGTTCTCACACAAATTAACAGTTTGTTTTTGTTAACAGTACTTAAGCATGTTATTAACATGGAAATGTTAAGGCAAAACAGTATTGTAAGAAATAAAAAATCAGAAATTGTTAATATACTGGTTTAATCAAGCTTTAATTTTACACAGGCACAGTCAAGATGAATTCTACCAAGGTATCCCAAAGAGTCCAGCTGAGTTTTGACTTCAGGGCAAATTCATTGATATACTTAAGAAAATTTTTTTTAATATGTATTATTTGTTTATATCAATGCAAGAAGGGTTTTGGTAATGGCTTTCCGCTGCATTGATGAAATTAAAACCAATTTAATTTAGGAAGTAAAATGAGGTATTTTTTTTAATAATTTGATATTTTGTTTTTTTTACTCTGTTGTTTGGCTTTAATTAAAAAATTAAAGCCCGTTTGTAAGGCAATTGCTGCCTTGTTTATGTGTTGACAAAACCTCCCCATCAACATCAACAATAAGAAACTTCCACGTGCTTGTACACTACACTTCACATGAATAGGTCTGCCCTACTAACTTCTTATGTGTCGATGATAAAATACATCTGAGAAGTAGTTCATCGGCATGGTAATAAAATAAAAATCAAAAAAATTGTTTAACTTCTCTATAAACACCCATTTCGCATAATTCCGCCAGAATGCATTGTATTACTGGTTATGCCCTGAGTGCTGGTCTTGGAATAAATAAAGCAATGTTTGCAAATTATTTTATTTGTAATGGACTAAAGGGATTTTGGACACACAAAAACGTCCCCGGCACGTTGTAGTTAACGGTTATCGGTGATAACGATAATGGAGCACGTTTACGCTCCTTTGACTTTTCATCGAGGATATAAAATAAGACTGGTGAATAGTACCTAGTTCGATATAAAAAGCGCCACAAAACGCTGCTCTGTCATTTCTGGAATCAGACCCGAACTGTTAAGCAAAGTATTGTAATTAATAATAGAAACATTTTGGTTCAACTCTAATAAGTTTTTATTGATCAATTCGCCTTATTTCAAATGTATTTTCTATTTTTTATGCCTTTTTGTTAATTTCCTTTCTCTTCTTTTTATTGCAGATACGAAAAATCATAGAACAATGAAAATGTTATAAAATTCCCATTCCCACAATTCAATCTGCGAATGCAATTCACACACCATCCCAAAATTTACTTTCACAACATAACTTATGGCCAAAATGAATGAATTAATTATAACAACTGCATCGGTAGCAACACAAAGCACACGTACAAGATCGGAGAAACGTAAAAAGAGAATTAAATACCGTGACAAAATGAAAACTTTAGCCGCCATACTAGTAGGATTAATTGTAGTTGTAATAGATAGATTAGGAGTGTACAATGACAGAGGCAGAGGAGGTCAAAGTGGCGGTGTGTTGGCGCAAACACGAGATCCCCGATTTTATTCCAGAGTAGGCGTTAATGATTTTAAATGGCCAAATCCAGGTGATCCCGATTATAGGTAAGTAAAAAAGAGGTTCCGAAAACTTAAAACTATTAAAAATTTTAAAATCTAGCAAGGAGATACAGGGTGCTCTGGTTTTAAACTACAAACAGTGCGATGGAAAAGTAAATCTCTTCGAAAAAATCATAAGAAGATCGTGCAATTTTAATTCTACTTTTTAATGACTGCCGTAAGGCCAATGGGGGAAAAATTCCGATTGTGTAAATACTTTTTGTGTCCATACTTTTTAATTCATAATATCTATTATAAAAAGTGTTATTGTAATACTTTATCCTTTGCGAAATATCTATTTGAATAGATTTAATTTTGAATAGCAATTAATTCACCGATGTCGCTCTAGCCAAAGTGCGCCCACATTCATGTACTTTCACTTCTCTCACACTTTTGTATAACGAATGCAAATATTAATATCAAAATATTACCGTTATTTTCCATTTTTCCAAAAGTATTTTTTTATTTAGCCATAACTATCTTGCCCCCTCAAAGAAATGGCGGCGTTTTTCTCCAATCCTCGAGCACTTCTGAAACACGCTTCTTGGTATCACCAAGAGTTGCTATTTCGATTTTTCTTTTATCTCCTCAATCGTAGCAAAACTCTTACCTTTCGTTGGTGTCTTCAGTTTTGGGAAGAGGGAAAATCAGAGGGCGCCGCGTCCGGTGAATACGGTGCTTGAGGCATGATTACCATTTTGTTTCTTGGCAAAAACTGACACACAAGCATCGATGTGTGAGCTGGTTCGTTATCATGGTGCAAAATTCATGATTGATTTTTTCTCAGTTCTGTGCGTTTCTGACGAATTGCTTTGCGCAAACGGCGCCTAACTCTAAGGTAGTACTTCTTATTGACCGTACGACTTTGTGGCAAGAATTCATAATGCACCACGTCATTGCAATCGAAGAAAACCGTGACCAAAACCTTCACATTTGACCGACCTTGATGTGCTTTTTTCGGTCTTGCCTATTCTGGAAGCTTCGATTGGAAGGATTGGGATCTGGATTCAATGTCATAGCCACACACCCACGATTCGTCACCAGTTATGACCTTTTTGAATAAATCTTAATCATCGTTGATGACTTCCAGCAGCTGAAAATTTTGTAAAAAATAGTAAAAAATCGAAGAACTCATCAAAACACGACTAACCTTTTTATCTGTCAAAAACAAACTGACAGTCCAAAATGGCTGATATCGCCAACATATATGTATAAAAGACATGTGTACAACAGAACAGAAAAAAGCAAAATACCATAATCGAACATACTTAACTCACAAAATGTGAAAGTAACGGTTATTTATTGATCACACCTCGTATATATTCAGAAGAGCTATCAAATTCTAATTTGTTCGAAACTTTATACTTTTGATGGATCGACACTAAAAATTTTTTGTAGTCTAATTCAGTTGCTTCATTTCAGTTTTTACATTTCAACTGACGTTATAAATGTGCTTCGTAACATTAATTTTTTTCTCTTTTACAATTTAGAACCTACACATTTAATGATCGCCGTTATGGCCATTATCAACCGAATGGTTACGGTTCCAATTATCCTGGCAGAAATCCGGCTGGTCAATATCCACAAGGAATGCCAAATGAAGATCGCTTCCGTTTTGATCCCGTAAGTATGAAATAGAAATAAAAATGCCGCAAATAAATTGCAAAAGAGAAGCGACCCTTGTAAATCTTTGGAACAGGCCATAGTTATTTGAATTGTATCTCTTTGTTTCAATTCTTTGATGTATAAATTTTGAATTTTTTTTCTTTAAAAGTTGATTTCATTTATTGATTATCTGCCGCTCATGCTGCGAAAAGTTTTGAGGAAAAAAAAACAAAAAAAAAAAAAAACAAACAATGAAATTAATTTAATTGGTCGAAGAACATAAAAATAATAATCTATTGACATTATTTTTAAACATAAAACTGATCCAATTGGAAAAGGCAAAAAATAGCAGAGACGTTAATTAAATTTGTATCGTATAATCGTATCGCCATATATGATTTATTTGCTCGCTGTATTCCTATTAAAACAAAAATGTCATCGCACAGTGGTCGGCACAAAAATTTCAGGAAATTTTTTACGTTGCAGCATTTAATAAGAAAAATTGCAAAGGGCTTTTAAAAGATTTTTATGTAACAAACAATACATATTTTTGGCAAAAACTATTCTTATATTCCTTATAAGTTTGATGAAAAATTTAATTAAAAATTAATTAAATAAAATTTTTTAATTTTCACTACTAAACAAAATAACTTTTATATTTAAATTAAAAGGAAGAATATTTTAATTGTATGTTAATATAATACAATATAATGATTACATGTTTAATTATTTTCAATAATTATTTAATTAAACTATTTAATTGAAAATAACATTTTAACGGGATTAAATAAAAAGTGCTTCAGAAAAAAAAAACAAAAAAAGTTTTTTCTGAGTTGAAGAAATTTGGTTAGGCTGCCCAGCTTTAATTAACCCATTTAACACCCGATAGTTATTTTTTATTTATTTTTGTTCTTATGTTTGAAAACTTTGGGTAACTCCCTGCTGAATTGTGAAAGTCGACTTTCGGGACATACGGAAACCATTTTATACTTGAATAAATCACATTTTTTTTTATTTTAAGTTCATAAATTTTTAAGTGTATTAATGAGACTTGCAAGCATTTCGAATAAATAAATTCTTGGTTATAACATTTATTAAGTAATTTAATTCAGTTCTTCGCATATGTAATTATTTAATTCAAAGATTATATAGGCAATAAGTAAAACTGAGATTTGTAACCACAGTGCAGTGATCGTCAATAGCCTGAGAAATAGATAATAAAAAAAAAAAGATAAATAAACACAAACGATGGCCTGGTTATATGAACGAGCCACATATATGGCAAAGTTTGATCACTGATACGAGAATTAATTGAAAACATAAGTAGGCATGTGCACTCGTAGGAGCAAACATACAAGTGCATGTACGTATGCACATACGGGTGTTTGCCTTAGAATTGCATTTGGACAAACAAAAGCACGTTTTAAACTATTCCTTATGGAATCGTTTGCACGTTTTTTAACTTAGTCATTTCTTTGTAGAACAACCCAAATGCCGGTCATACACCATTTCCAGGAGTTTTGGCGGGTTGGCGTGAGGATCTGCAAGGTAAACAGAGACGTGATTCATTAACCCTAGAACGTGATGTTTTTGTCACCACCAATTATGGTCAAGTGCAAGGCTTTAAAGTTTACATGTATGACAATCCTGATCCAAAATCATTTTATCGCCCCTATCATTCTACGGTGGATCGTGTCATGGCTGAATGTTCGGTATTTTTGGGTATACCTTACGCTCTGCCACCCACCTTTGAGGGTCGCTTTAAGCCACCGAGACTTCATAGAGGCTGGCAGCTATTGCAGGCTGTAGATTTTGGCCCAGCATGCCCTCAGCCAGTAAGATATACGGGCGCTACAAAGGGTATTATGGATATGGATGAGGACTGTTTATATTTGAATATATTTTCACCAAACGTGAGTAAAGTTGTTTTTTAAAGAATGCGAGTTATAAATTATAATTAAATGTAATTACAGACAGGTGCTGGTTTAGCTCAAAAATATCCTGTAATGGTTCATATACATGGTGGTGAATTTGTCCACGGTGCTTCCAACTTGTTTCAAGGCCACATCTTGGCCTCATTCTACGGTGTGGTGGTTGTAACTTTAAACTATCGTTTGGGGGCTTTGGGCTTTCTTTCAACAGGCGATGAAAATTCACCTGGTAATTATGGCATACTTGATCAATCCATGGCTATAAAATGGATCTACGATAATATTGAATTTTTTAATGGCGACCGAGAGTCGATAACCTTATTTGGTCCCGGTGCTGGTGCAGCGTCGGCGGGCTTGCTCATGTTAGCTCCTCAAACTAGAAATATAGTGAAACGAGTTATTGCTCAGTCGGGTTCGGCATTGGCTGATTGGGCTTTAATACAAGACAAATATCGTGCCCAAAATACTACGCGTGTGTTAGGCCGGCTATTGGGTTGTTCTCTGGAATCTTCCTGGAAACTAGTAAATTGTTTGCGGACCGGTAGAAGTTTCTACGAATTAGGAAATGCAGAGTTTCCACCCGATGTTGGAACGTTTCCCTGGGGCCCTGTATTAGATCATAACTTT
Source organism: Ormia ochracea (assembly GCA_963402855.1). Taxonomy (NCBI): domain Eukaryota; kingdom Metazoa; phylum Arthropoda; class Insecta; order Diptera; family Tachinidae; genus Ormia; species Ormia ochracea. The sequence continues at coordinate 14,655,215 of OY727108.1, forward strand.
ACAGTACCCAGTGATGACTGGTATGACGGATGGCGCGAAAAAGATTGGCGCTTTCTCTATGAAACTCCCATAGAGCTATTGCGCAAGAGGAAATTTAACAGGGGATTGCAATACATGACTGGTGTAACCACACAGGAAGCAGCTTTTTTTATATCACAAAATGAAAGTTTAGCACCATATTATGAGATTGATAACAAATTCGTTGACCAAAAAATACGAGAGCATGTCTTGCGTTACAATTATACTTTAAATCCCAATGGGGTATATGAGGCCATTAAATATATGTATACGTATTGGCCAGACCCCAACAACAAATCAATTTTACGTGATCAATACATAAATATGTTGTCGGATCTGTATTATCGTGCACCGGTAGATCAAATGATTAAAATTCTACTCGAGGAAAAAGTGCCCGTCTATATTTACGTTATGAATACCACTGTGGAAGCTTTAAATCTGCCACAATGGCGGAAGTATCCTCACGATATTGAACACTACTTTTTGACTGGAGCTCCCTTTATGGATGTCGAATTTTTTCCTAAACGGGCACACTTAGAGAGAAATATGTGGACAGACAATGATCGCAACATGTCACATTTTTTTTTAAAAACATTTTCGAACTTTGCCCGTTACGGGTAAGTTTTGCTATTTCAATGTTTAAATTAATTTCTCTAAATAACTCGTATTACATTTACAGAAATCCTACTCCGCAACAGGTATTGGGTTTACATTTCGAGCGCGCCTATCAGGGTGAATTGCGTTACTTAAACTTAAACACCACTTATAATTCATCGATTTTACTTAATTACCGGCAAACGGAATGTGCTTTTTGGACACAATATTTACCGACTGTCATTGGCGTCTTGGTACCCACTTATCCGCCAACCACAGAATTCTGGTGGGAGCCTAAAGAGCCCTTGCAAATAGCATTTTGGAGTATGTCAGTGGCCTGTTTATTTCTGATTGTTTTAGTAGTAATTTGCTGCATAATGTGGAGGAATGCCAAGAGGTAAATATGCTCATGAACTTGCGAAAACGTACTATACGTACACGTATATACATTATACGTATGTATCTATTTGCCAAATTTGAAATGATTTCTTTAAGCAACAAAAAGTTAAACGAGAATTACGGGTGCAATAATTCTTTCTATGGAATTTTTGTGCAAGAAACGGATTAAATATCGGTTAAATAAAATCATAGTTCTTTTATATGCATACTTAATTATTTATAATTTGCCGTAAAATTAAATTAGTTCCCAAATGCATTTCTAACTATTGCAGTATAATTAATTTGTTTAATTTAATTACAATTATTAGACAATCCGACCGTTATTATGACGAAGATGTTTTTATAAATCAAGACGGCATTGAATATGATCCAGAGGTTCGTTCCGGCGTTGGTGTCGATAATACCAACCTGGTAACGAATCATCAGGTTATGCGCTCACGCGATAACATTTACGAATACCGAGACTCACCCTCAACGAAAACTTTAGCTAGTAAAGTTTTAACCGATACAACATCCATAAGATCGCCATCATCCTTAGCAATGACACAAAAAACTGGCAGTCAGGCATCACTGAAATCCGCAATTTCGTTAAAAGAGGCCAACGGTGGCGGTACACTAAACTCATACAACAGACCAATACGCAGTGAAACGAATGCCCCAACGGCCAGAACAATAACAAATGGCAGTAACCAGCCAACAAAATCAATAGAAGAAAAACGTCTGCTGCACCGTGATCCTATACCATTGTCCTCCACGCCAGTACCATCAGAGCAGTCATATGCTAAGCCCACAAAACCCTTAATGCAAGGTCGCAGTATTACACCGACACCTAGTGCTCGCACAACAACCACTACTGCTACCATCTCTAGCGGTTCTGGCATGCTGCAGTCACCACCCTTGGCCGCACTTAAACCTCAGGCACGTACACAAGTAATTGAAGGTGTGCCACAAACATCAGTTTAAGAAACCGCTCTCTAAATGTTACAATATCGGCTGGAGTATAAATTTAGCCTATTTCTATTCCAGCTGCTACTGTTGCATTTAGAGAGGAAACTAAGACACAACTTTGAATTTAAATGCCACAATTTCTTAACATTCAACCGATTGTAAATATAATATTCAGGTTGGTTTTCTTTTTGCGAAAGTTATGAAAGAGTTCCTGAGTTTCAAAATGAAAAATATAACAAAACTGATATTAAATCTTAATATAAGCCTTAAATATAAAAATATTATGTAGACTTTAAACCATTTAAGAAATTCATAACTTTAAATTATGCATGCTGGCAAAAAGCTTCACAATGTTAATTACGTGCAAAACTATAGTTTTTCATTCCTTAGTTATATCAAGTTTAATTAAGTTCAGTTAAATCTAAGCCAGTATACTTTAGTATTTGTAGAACTGTTAGTTTCACTTTGGCATTATTTCTCTGTACGGTATTTCTAAGGCATTTCTGAACCCTTCTAGACACAAAAATCTGCTATTTCAAGAGCAACAAGAAATTTTTCAAAAATGAATTAAATTAAAAAATATTAAAAAAAAATTTGCCTGTCTAAATGAGGCCTTGCTGTTCTCTTTAGCCAAACCAGTAAAGAGTTTACGATACGTAAATAAGGCTCCTGTATCCGGAACATCCTTTTTCATAATCATTAGCGGTAACTGATAATTATTTTGAGAGTACAGGTATTTTCTCAAAAAGTTTTGATACCATCTGGGACACAGCCATTTTAATTTAGATCTAGTTTTCCTGTAAAAAATTCACCTACTGAAGTTTGTAGATGAAACACATGCGTGATACAAAAGAGAAATTAATGAGTTGTACACATTTTTAAGTTCTTAGAAAGAAATGTTTCTCCTTCTGCCCTTTTTCTGGAGGAAAATGGTAAATGGTTTGCATGAGCCAATGAGGACAGTTCGTCTATTTCCTCTTTCGAAAAATTCTCTTCTGTACACTGATATCGCTGCTCAACAACCAATCAAATTGATTTGTTGATTCATATGAATTTCGTATGGCATCACTTCTCCTGAGATTTTTCAAAGCAACCACACACACATCTTTATAAAAACGAAATGCTGGCATGGTATCCTCTTTTGCCGAGAGTTGTAGAGAGATCATCGCTGTAGCGAAAACCACATTCATTATATTTTGAGGGGATTATTTTTCTTTTGCTTGTTTACCATTCGAGCCACATCCGTATAATAATACAGTTTTCTCCCATGACAATGCAATAGAAAGGCCTTTTAGTAGATAATGCTGAGAACTGGCAAGCAATCATTCCATTTTGTAAACCCATCCCTACGCAATTTGACTTATTTAAATTTACTTCAGTGAATCATTTATTTTTTATGACGGAAAATATCAAAAAGTGTCGATTAATAATTTCCTCTTTCGTAATTGTGATCGCAATCTATGAGTAAGAGAGAACAAGCAGAGGATATAGGCAATTTTTGCATAGAAACCTTTTTTTTGGATAAAAGGCCTCTGCGGGCTCTGAATAATTACTTTAAAATAACTTTTTTGCTTCTGTTTTGTATATAATTAACACTAGAAAATAGTGTTTACAAGTATATTTTAAAACAAATTATTAATCGCAATAAAAACAAAAAGCCAAGGCTTTTTGTGGAACAGCATGATAATTAGCTCTCACAAAAGAAAAAAAAAAAAAACAATTTTTAATCGAGTAAATTTTTTTGGAACAAAAAAACGAAATAAATATCTATTATAATTTACTTTCCAATGGCATACCTTCTGCATTTAGGCTAGTTAATATTAAGGCGTTTCATTTTTAATTTAATATATATTATTGCGCAGTGAGACTGCGCAAACATTATTTTATTTTATTTCATTTCCAATGTTATCTATTTTAAAACTTTTTTATACCATATATGATAAAATATTAATAACTAAATGTAATATGGCTTTTACCAAACAGTGGTGAATCATTAAGATATCCGTAGTAGTAGTTTTTTATATACTATACACTTACATATATAAAAATAAAAAAGATACATTAATTTCAATTTGAAAAGAAGGCAACCCCACGAATACACTCCATATCAACACATTCCATTTCTATAGTTTTAAATATTTTAAACATCTGTAGTTTAAGTTGTAAGTTTACAATATTACTTTGTAATTAATTTTTACATTTTAAGTGTAAATAAATTTTTTTTAAAGGAATTAATATTAATTTAATATATTTATATATATATATTCTTTTTTTAATTACTTTTGTATATTTTAAAAATGATAATGGTATTATCAAGGCATATCAGTATAATCCGTCCAATTTGTTTTATATACAATATATGTTTGTTAGTAATTTATCTATTGTATGTTATTGCTGTAGTTTTGCTTATAATTAATTGTTTATTGTCTATTTAACTAATTGCACAAAAAAAAAACAAAAAAAAAAAAATGTTTGTATACGTCTTTGCTATTATGAATTATATGTTTACACCAATGAAATTTGCTAGTACGTAATAACTGTTTGCGTTTTTTATATATGGGCTAAAATTTACTAAAGCTTTAAAACATACCATATAAAAAATACTTGTAAGGCCTTAAGACGTCTTAGTGAATTACTTTATTCTTACGGTGTGTGGAGTATACATTACATTCTGTGTTTTACATTGCATATCGCAATCAAATATTCTTCATATATTTTATACATATAACTTTTTTTCGTAAAATTATTTTTAAATTTTGTAATTAATAAAATATATTTGCCGTATATATCTGTAAGAAAAACTGTCTGTTGTCCTTTGTCCTTTTGAAAAAAAATGTATGTATGCATATACATATTTATGTATAAGTATGTGTAAATCGGAAATTACATTAGCATTTTCTCAATTTAATATTGCAAAGTATGCAATCATAAATGCAATACAATTACCTACGAGTTGCCGCCGTAGGTGAAAAAATAATGCTTAGCCTACTAAACCGGAGGTCGCTGGTTCGATTCCTGCCTAGACCCTGGCTGTTTTCCTGGTATCAAGCTGAAAGCTTTGCAGGTTAAATTAAATAAAAAAAAGAATGCAGTCCTTCTTAAGGTTTGTTTGGTAAGCAGTACCCAAAAGGCAATACCCCAACTAGGGTACATGTAAAAGCTGATTTGTAAAAGTCGAAAATAATTGAAGAACTTGATCTCAAAACCTGCATATGATAAAAATGTTAAAAATCTCTTGTAAGAACACTTAATTGGTTCAAATTTAAATTGGCCCAATTTAAATTTATGTCTGAAGGATTTATATTAAAAACATATATTGCACGCTGTTCACAAGTAAAATTTCGATATAACCATGAACTCAATACAAGATATTTTTTACCGAGTCTTTTGAGAGAACGTCTTTGTTGAAAAGTTTTTCATACAAAATTACACTGTAGCTATAACGAACAAATTCTGTACACAAAAAAAAAAAAAAAAAAAAATATTCATTCAAATGCCTTAATTTAACGAAATCAAAATAAATAAATCCAAAATATTTATACAAACAAAAATAAAACAATATTTTATTAAAAGCTAATGATATTAACTAAATAAGAAAAATGTGTTTTATTATTCATTTACTTCAAGAAATATGTATAGTATAATAGAACTGAATAAAAGTGGACGTCTTTCCCCACATCATGGAAAAATTTTGAATTTGCAAATGTTTAAAAATAGCAAGAATTCATGATGTAATCGAAAAAAACCGTAAGCAAAACCTTCAAATTTGACTGACCTTGACGTGATTTCTTCGGTCTTGCCTATTCTGGACTCTTCGGTTGGAAGGATTGGTCTTTGGTTTCAATGTCATAGCCACACACCCACGATTCGTCACCAGTTATGACCTTTTTGAACAGATCTTAATCACCAGTGACGACTTTCAACAGCTCAAAATTTGGAAAAAAAGTAAAAAATTTAAGAGCACCCCAGAATGCGACTAACGTTTTTTTCTGCCAAAAACGAACTGACAATCCCAAATGGCTGCTATTGCCAACATATATAACAGACAGGTGTACCAACATAACAGCAAAAAACAAAATGCGAAAATCGAGCATACGTAACTCCCGATATTTTAAAATAACCCTTTATTTTGATCACACCTCGTATAAGTCTATATTAGCATAACACAATTTGAATAAAGAGAATTATTGTTATAAAGAGTTTTTTTTCCTAATTTTTTTAAGTTAATTATAAGAAGGTTTTACTGATTAAAATGGCTACCTTTTATGGAAAATCGGCAGATGCATATTTGTTTAGGGTTTCATTCAGGTTATTGATACTCTAGTTGGTTTATAAGGATATATCCATTGCAACATTATCGTATATCTTATAATTATATAAACATTAGGCGAATAAGTAAAAAAATAAAAGCTTAAGTTCTAGAATAGCTGCTATAACTTCTATGGCCTTAAGCTCATGCAGTTGAACAATGTTATATATTAGTGCTTTAAGCGAGTTTTGTAGATATACATAAGTACAAATTAGGCATTTTAACTAAGTCATATTTAATATAAAAAATTGCATTGGTTGGGATTTTAACAATCTTTAAAAAATAATAAAAAAAAATCCGTGTTAGATCCTCTCAATTTGCTTCAGAAATTATACGCCAAAAATTTTTTTTTAATAATTTCATTTTGTTTCTTTGAGCTAAAATGCAAAAAAATTGTATTTTCTATTGGTGTTATAAGTGGGCACAGTCGCCTCAGCCTTCTCTATCATTATCCCTGATGGGGTATTCCTTGAGTGGTGGTCATAGAAGAAACATAAAGGAATTCATTTACATCAGTAAAAAAAGTTTGTGCAAATATTTCCTTGAGAATAGTATTGCTTTACTTCCAATGGACTAAAGAGATTTTGAATATACCAAAAGTAAAAATTCTGAATAAGATCCAAAAATTTGTTATTCCAGATTAAAATAATCATTCTTGCCAAACGAACAAAATTCACATATGGAGGGTTGGTTAGAAAATTCAGTTAATAACACACAACTTGCAATAAGCATATGTGAATATGGATAGTGTAACAAGTTTGTTCATTTCAATAAAATTTTTCATTATTTCTGTAAATTTTGCAATTTGTAATGCCGATCTCTGACAGTCACCACTATTTTATTACGTGCTGAAACTTATTTTCATAATTGATGAAGCATTTTTTATTTAATTTTATTTCACATTTTGTTGTAACTGAGCTACTGTGGAGTTTTAAAATATAATAAAAATGGTTATATAATTTTACCCAATGACTTCCTCAATTATGTACTCAAAAGGATAATGAAAAAGTTTATTATTTACAGAAGTTTATTATTTATTTTTCGTCTGTAGCTTTTGTACTTTGAAAGTAATTCCTAACATTAAAATATTTAATTTAGGAATAAATATTATAAAAAACGTATTACAACTCATATTTATTTCCCGACAAAAAACCATATCTTGAGATTAGCAAGAGATGTGATTACTTAATGCAGCCAATTTAAATCATACAAAATATAAATTTTCTTCAGGAAATTATATTTAAGAAATTTTTTTATTATAAATTTTATTTTAGTTTAGATATGTCTTTTCAGAATGAAGGTCGCGATATGCTAATATTCTTAACCAGTTGCCATATAAACGAGTGATTAAATGGAGGAATTGTTGTGAGTTGATTATTTCGAAAGAGCATCTAAAACTATAGTACATGCTTAATTGCATGTGTGTTATATTTTAAATCTTAAGAATATCTTCTTAAGTGGTAAGAAACCACTGTGCATCGATATTTTTCATTTCATATATTTTATAATTATATTATACGCCCATGTTCTGAAAAACGCAGCGTTTTCAAATCGTTTACGGTTCTAAAAACGCATATTTCGCTATGTTCTGAAAACGAAGCGATTTGCTGGCGTTTTGCTATTTGTCGAAGTTTTGTTCGAATAATGAAAACATGGTTTATCATAACAAAAAGCACAAACAAAGAAATAAATTTTAAATTAAAATGTCTACAGCGTTCTTGCTTGCTATATTGGCTTTGAAAAAGCTACAATCTAAAGCATTGTTAATTAAAAAGAGGACACTAAGGGATTCTTCCAATCCATTGGACATTCCGGACCAAGCGTAAGTACATACATACATACATATATAATTGCACAGAAGAATTTCAAATTTAATAGCATTGCTCCGCGCTTTAAGTTTCGTAGCTCTGTACAGGTTAAACAAAACTGCATTTTTAAGTAAAGAGAAAATATATTAAATTTAAATTGTACATCATTTCCTTTTGTGTTTAAAGTGCAGTTTCAATAAAATAAGCCAGAACGCTTCAGTATGGTCTAGCGGTTTGAAAACGACAAATTTAAGCGATATGTGTTTTCCAGAACACCACTTTGGCTTTTTAAAAACGAAAATGCCAAATTTAAGCGATTTGCGTTTTTCAGAACATAGGCGATAATATTATAATTGATAATTAAAATACATAATTATTTTAGCCATTTTCAAAAAATATAATTTCTCTCCTACAAGTGTAACTCACCTCAAATACTTGGAAAAAAATCGAATTCAACACAACAACAAAACACGAATAATTTTTCTTCTACAATGTAACTCACCTCAATTACTTGGAAAAAAAATCGAATTCAACACACTCTCTCTACTCGTTGGCACATCTCAACCAACAGTAACCCCTCTAGTGATGCCATTAACCATTTACAATACAGACACTTTATATTTGATTTTAACAATTCTGTAAAACAAAAGTGCCTTCGGTCTGCCCATGTCAACTCCATGAAGTTAAAATAGAATGCCGAATCTCTCAATTAAGAGAATAATGAATGATAAAAAAGGGTTAATCTTGAATCTCTTTCTCCTTCAAATGTATGATCAAATGCTAATATTTAAAAAAGCAACCAAATAATAATAAGACGGATAGGGCGGATAACAACACACTTTGAAAAATATATTTAAGCTTTTTTGAGGTTGATTTTAATTGATATTTTTTTTTGTTTCAAATTAAGAGTTTTGAATTTAAGACGTATAATACAAATTGCATTAATTAATTTTTGATATTTTTAATTTGGAAGTTAATGGGTTAATCTTTTAGTCGTACTGAATGCTTTTTAAACAGGGGAATTAAAAACAAATTTTCAATGCTCTTTCGATTGGCAATATCTGTTTAATAGATAATTTATTTGAATAATTAAATTGAAAAGTTAACAACCAGAATAATTAAAAATATTCTTTTGATTAGAAGTCATTCAGTTCGGCAAAGACATTTAATTTAGGGCTTAAGTTATGTACTTTGCTGTAGCAGTGGAAGTAATATTATTATTTTACAATCGTTTTTGAGATGATGATAATTTTGCTGTGGTGGGGGGAAAAAATTCAAAATTAGCCAGCGGATAAAAGTGTAGGAGTGTGCACTTGCAAAATGTAATTTTTAAAAAGTTCTAGTAAATCTCTGGCTCAAATACATCTACATAGCCTGTGCGTCTAATTACTGAATATTGAGCTCTTCTGATAAAATCAAGTGATTACATTTCCTGCAGTTTAGGCACATATGTGTTTTTGTAGTAACTCGTTAAGAATATAACCATATCTCAACCTTATTTGTGAAATGATACATCTAAAGTAAACCGCTAAATAAATACTCATACCACTTACCTAACATTTCTAGAAGTACATGCATTTTTAAGTAATAGACATATTTAACATTCGTAGAATAATTCAACTGATTAGATGGAGCAACAGTATCAGATTTTTTCAAAATACTGCTTGCCGTGGAATATAAAAGGAATTTCAATAACTGAGCATCTTTATATAGAATCCCATTTACATATCTGAGCTTTGAACAGCCCAATGCAGTCATTAAGTAACGAGAATTGCAACCTGTAAAATTTTTATATTTTATTTTTTTACTATAGTCGCACGGTTGGTAAAGGCTTTGTTTCACTATCTTAGGCAATAGTGATAAAAATCCGATAGTGATTCAGTCCTATTTTAAAAAATCGCATCAAAATGGCGTTGCTGGTGCCGCACTAGCGAAAATTGTCATTTTATGAACATTTTCATAAAATTTTTCTTGTCAGAAAAATCTAACATTTTTATGTCACACTGTTCAACTTTTTCTGCAGAATGCCACATTTGGCAAATCTGTCTAGGATAGTAAAATTAGATCCTAGGTTTTATATAAGAATTGAGAATATTATTGTAGTGTATGAATATTTTTTTTTGTGAGATATTATTCTTTTGTTGTTCTACATATGCAGCCTTGGCAAGTAGTATAGGGTCATTTTATTAATAGAAAACTCAGTGGAAGAATTACTCTGAAATGCCCATAATCGTTTATTTCTAGAAATATGAATGTATATATCGGGTCAGGTTTAACGTATGGAGCTTATGCAGACCCTATTATATAATGGAACAAAAATTTATGATCTGCCATGAAGACTGTTGCATAGTATAACAAGATTTCCTGTAAAGCATTATAACATATTCATATATAAGTGTATATAAGATTCGTTACAGTCGGATAATTTTAGTTGTTCTTATAAACAAGAGTATGACGAGATAATTTTTCTCCAGGAACGTATTCCCAGATCGTTTGTAAAACAGTGGTAATAAAAAAAAAACCTTAATAAATTGCGTAAATGGTGACGCCAAATTTATAAAATTCAATTTAATTTTGTCTTAACGTTTTGAGATTTAAAGTTTAAATTTGACTTTAGAGCTTACAATTTTAATAATTAAAACAATAAGGCAATTATTAAAATCTGTTTCTTTAAGATATAATACTGAATTTACGTTCGGAATGTCAAATAAAAACTATTTACTTTAATATTCTAAATTATTAAGCAGTAAATGTTACTTCTGCTGGTTTTAATATTCTTTTATTTTTTTTTTCACCTTTCAGGAATTGCATTACAATTTATAAAATTATAGATTTTGATAAAAATTAGGTGATGAATTAAAATTACAAGTAGATGTAAAAAAAAAAATTTTCAAGAATTTTCAACGATTTCCAAGCATAAGTTTAACTAAAATCTAAATTAAAAAATATATGCAAATATTTTTATGAATAGAACCATTTTATCAGTTTTACAAATATAATGAGGCAGCAAACACAATGTCCCGTTTTAATAAACGAATTCCTTCGGAAAATTTATTTTCCAACTCAGTATTGCCAATAGTTTTAGCAGCTTGGCACATTTGTCGCAATAGTTCTTCCAAACGACGCATACAACGTATAATAGAACCTTCAAAAATATCGGTCATCTTACATACACTCAGGAAAGATGCTCCTTTGCACCACGCCAATACAACATCCATGAGAAATGGTTTAAATTTATCCACATAGGTTTCTTCGTCCAGTTCGAGTTTACACTCGTTAGAAATTTTAGCAATACGGCGTGCCAAGTCTTGCATAGCACGGAGAGGCCCTGATAATTCATCTGTTGCTTTGGGATTTTCGGAAGATTTCTCATCACAGACAAAAGTGGATAATAGCGCAACAGATTGAGCTGTAGTCAAGTCATTGAAGACGCCATTGAAAATCATTTCTGTCATTAATAATTCATCTGATGAACTCAGCTCACAGGCAACACGCCCTTTGAACTCAATGACATCTTGAGCAGTACAATATTCCATACGCCTTAAAACGCGTTTACGGTGTTTCAATTCGTCCATTTGCAGTAAAGAACGTGCTTCCTTTAATTTCGCTTTAGCCGTTTTGAGTTGCTCGAGAACTTTCAGTTTCTGAGAATATCGTGAATATAGTCTATCTAAATCTGGGGAATTGTGAAGAGGGTGAGCGAACAAACGCTCTTCAAATTTATCAATTGATTCAACAATGTTCTGAAACTCGACATCCTTAATATGCATTTCGGTTATGGGATTGAGGAGAGGTGGACCTTTCGGAAAACGTTTTTTAACTTCAGTAATGGTTTTCAGAACACTACGTCTGTTATCGGCGGGTCTTAAGTCATTTGGATAGTACACTCTTAACGAGGAAATTTGCGAAATAAGTTTATGCACCACAGGTACAACTTCCATATTACCCTTTTGTCCAGGCTTACAAGGTTTCGGTTCGTCGTTTTTGGCCGATTCTTCCGTAACATATAGTAGAACATCGACTATTACTATAGTTTCAGCTTGAAGAGGATTTTTGGCTTTATTAAGTTGTTTCTTAAAATTAACAACAATACCCCAATCAAATTCATCCGTGTCATTCTGCACTTTTATCAGACGACCTGGCTGCAAATAAGGAACCAAGTATTCTGGCTTTGTAATCCACTTACGAAATTGTTTGCCATAAGAATCTAATTGTTCGCGAATATGATGATAAGACGCGACACTATGCTCCTCTTTGATATTTATTTTATCCAACTCTTGTTGTTTGTCTTGAACTTCTTTGTATAGATCTGGTATGGAGGACTGATTTTGAAATTGGAAAAATGAGCGCTCTAACATATATTCTGGATTTATTTCTTCAACTCGCAAAAGATTCAAAACCATGTTGTAGGTTAAATGAAAAGCGGAGTTGATGGGATCAGCTTTGCCCTGCACAATGCCACGTCCAACGGAAGGTGATACTTTTTCATCGATCATAAGTATAACAATGCCTTTGTCATCTAAACCACGACGGCCGGCACGGCCAGCCATTTGAATATATTCGCCAGAGGAAATCCAACGAAAATCTTTACCATCAAATTTACGTGGAGCTGTAAATAGAACTGTTCTCGCCGGCATATTAAGACCCATAGCAAAAGTTTCCGTCGCAAATAAAGCCTTTAGAAGTCCTTCGCCGAACAAGATTTCTATGATTTCTTTTAAAATGGGCAAGAGACCGCCATGGTGAATACCAATGCCACGCCGTAATAGAGGCAAAACATTTTCCACTTGCGGTAGCTGCCGGTCTTCTTCAGAAAGCACATCTAAAGCATTATTGAATACTTCTTCTACCAATTTCTTTTCTTCCGTCGTATTAAAGTCCAATTTAGCCATTTGCATTGCATAAACTTCACAATCCTTCTTACTGAAAGAGAATATGATGACCGGCGCAAAATTGCGTTCCATTATCATTTTAACAATTTTGAAAATGTTTGATTGACCCGCATTAACTCCTTTTATGCCGCCCTTGCGACCTTTTTGATCGCCTTTTGATGCTTCGCCTATAAAAATTCACATTTGTTAAAAATACTGTCGTAATTATTCCATTTTTTAAAAAGAATGGTAAAAAAAACCTTACCAGCATTTTGTAACACAGCCATAGCAGTATTAAAATTGTCTTCTTTAAATTGTCCCTTTTCGTCAACTATTAAATGTATGCCATCACCACCAGCTGGAAAAATGTAATGCTGCAATGGTGTTGGTCTATAATCTGTATAAACAACATGGCATGGCTGCTTATGAAGATGACACACCCATTCGGCAAATTGTCTAGCATTGGGTATAGTGGCCGACAAGAAAACATATCTCACATTGTCCGGTAACAGAATTAGAGTTTCTTCCCAGACTACACCACGTTCCTTATCGCGCATATAATGTATTTCGTCGAATATTACCCAACCTACTTCGCGCATAATTTCACTACCACGATACAACATGTTACGTAAAATTTCTGTGGTCATTATAAGACAAGAGGCTGAGGGATTGATAGTTACATCTCCTGTTACTAAGCCGACATCTTTAAACTCTTCATTAAATTCTCGAAATTTTTGATTGGACAAAGCTTTAATGGGAGTTGTATATATGACTCTTTGCTTACAGTTTAATGACTTGGCAATTGCATATTCAGCGACAACTGTTTTTCCAGCAGAAGTGTGCGCGGATACTAAAACACTTTGTTGATTATCGATGCAAAGAATGGCTTCCTTTTGAAAGGGGTCTAAAACGAAGGGATATTCTTTGGCTGGTACACCTGTGAAGGGCTGTAATTTTATATAATCTTGGCCAGGATAAGTGGCCACTTCGTGTGTGCAAGACTCTGGTGACTGTATAATATGCACTGCTATACGTGTACTTAAAGCTTCAACACAAATATCATCCAATATAGATTCCGTCATTTTAGCTCGTTTGTTTGTAGATATCTCCTCCTCGTCATCGTTTACTTGTCGTTTTTCAAAATTTTTCAATGATCTAAAATAAAGTAAAATTAAATATATTATCATAAATTTAAATTAATAACAAGTACTTCTCGGTGTCTATTGTTTCTTTATCATTTATCGTTCCAGAAACAGATTCATTTGCCAATACAATCGGTGGTTCATTTACCACTTCATTTGCCTCTTCATCGAAACAATTAAATAATTCATCTACATCTGCCATAATATTGTTAAAATTCTATTTGTCTCGAGTTAGAACACTTTTTGGAAATTGATTTTATTTTTCTATGACTTTACATGTATTTTTTTTGCACGAGTTTACACAACTGCACGCTTTTTAATGATTTTCATACTAGTTGTCATTAAATTGACACTTCGGAAAACAAGAGTGTTGTAAAATGAAAAATCACAGACAGCATTGCCAGCATTTTCAAATTTAGGCAATAAAATTATACTATAAAACCAATTGAGAAGCATTTTCTGAGTGAACTTAAAGGAACCATGATACGCTCATGATATCAAATACAATTTAATTCATACTTAATATATTATTCAAACAAAAAAATATCGTAGTAGTGAATTTAATTCAACAAAATTGAATTTGGTAGCAGCAAATACGAAATATTCTAATGACTACGTACAGCTGCTTGTAGGTTTATGGATTAGCTAAAACGAATGGTTGGCATCAGTGGATGTGTGAAACCGCATATTTTACAAAAGATTTACCATTCCAAACTTACCACCTTTTTTCCCTACAAATGGAATGAAATCTTGCTTCTTTTAAATTATTGTTCATTTCATACCTAAAAAGTCCAGCAACATCCAATATTGTGTATTGTACGCCATTTTAATTTTTTTTGCTTCTTTTAGAAAACAACTGTAAGTAACTTCAGCCATGTTAAATAGTTTTAAGAGCCAATCAAAACATCTTAATGTTAGTCTTGTATATCCAGTTAATTGCTCTCAATTTAAAATCGTATGACTAAATACTGCTTTTAGAATTTCTATGCTATGGAAATATTATTCGTATTTATTAAGATTTACATTTTTATTATGATATCAAAAATGTTTAATTTTTTTCCAATATTTTATTTTTATATTTTACATCTTATATTTTATAATAATAAATCGAATTGACATTAATAAGCACTAATTAAGCTTTAAATTTAAATCGTTTCTTAATTTTTTAATATCATATGTTTTACAAAATACGAGTGCACAGCAAACATTTAAAAAAAAAATATTCACAATTTTACACGTTGTGTTTATTAAACATTTTAATGCAAAGAAGCGTAATAGTTGTAAGGTTTTTTTTTTCTCTTTAATAATTATTAACAATATATAATTATAATATAAATTTGTATAACTAATTGAAATTTTAACTTAAGAATTAAATATATAATTATGTCTTAACATGCGCTTAAATGACTGCGGTGAAAGAATTTTGAAAAAAAGAGAAGAAGAAAATTAAACTAGAAATAGCCAAGTGGAAAATTTTAAATCTCGGACAGCGGAGTGATTCCTTTTGAGCACAAGACTTAATTGCACATGTTGTCCTTGTTGTTGTTGTTTTCTCAGTTTTCTTGGTTTGGTTCTTCATCAAAGGTAGTTGCGGCGATCTTCAATAGTTGCAAAAAACAACCGCGATTCTACAAAATATATATTATTTAAAGTTATTAAAATTGTTAATCCGTAATTTATAATATAATTAATAAAGAAGTGTAAAATAAAATTTAAATAATATACTTACAAACAAATCCATTGTTGAAGTAACAAATGTTTGTAAAATATGCAAGCCATCGTGCATAATGCTGAATTTAATATTCAAATCTGGTACTCTAAATGTGAGTTTTCTGACATCACTTGAGCGAATGGGTGCATCCAGGTTGCACATGGCTGTATTGTTTGCCAATCGAGACCCGAACAACGTATAGCAGTTCCCCTGTAAAATAAATAAATAAATTATAATTAAATAGGTATAAATAATTATTTTCTTTGTTTATTTTTTAGGATGTTCCATCTTGGAAAAATTTTACTTACTTGTCAAATTTATGCGATATGGCAGCTGCGGCAACTACGGAATATGTGAATTTGCCAAATCCAATGTCCAGAGAACATACATCCATTAGTTGAGCTGTTTGCATAAAGTCTAGGCCGGAAAATTGGGGACCACCGTCAACTTCACTACAGTGTGACTGCACGGAAGTGTTGTTGTTGTCAATAAGGGCCGGATGTGATATTGAGGGAGGTATAATTTGAGACCAGTTCATCATACGGTTACACACATGTGTATGCATGTAGACACCTAGCCAACCGATAGGCGTTATGGGTGTACTGCCGCACTGCAAAGCTTGCAGTAGTAAATTTTCTTGGTCCAATATATCTGACTCGTGATAAGCACCGTTAGTGACGTAGGCAAATTCCTTAATATCAGGTGGATAAGTTTCCTCAAGCTTGGCTGCTACAAAAAGGCAGGTAATCGCAATCAGTTGTAAATGCGATTTTCTTACATTCTTCTGAGCAGTCAAATAACGGTCTACGTAATCCACGGCCAAATAATAGGTTTCCCGATGCAATTTATGAAAATCGCATAATCCCATTAACCAGTGAAGTATCATGGTACGGTCACGTGGCTCTAGCTCAGGATGACGAGACAACATATTGCAGTCTCTTAAATCGCAATTGTTTTCATTTGTTTCGCCCATCAATTGCCTAACTAATTCGGGATCCTGGAAAAATGTATAAAAAACAAATATATTAACACTGAAGTTTTTGGAATATATTTCATAGTTTTACCATTTCAGTAATTTGTGTTTTAATTTATTTATTTAAATTCAATATCGCTTATAATTTTTGTTTTAATATTCTTCTCTATATATTTTGTAAGATTTTTTTCTGATTTTAAAATTTTAAGATCGTTTTATAATTTTGAATAACAAATTTTCCGTTTAATATTGCAAATGCGTCTGCGCGTGTAAGCGTAGTGACTGTCTCAGCAGAACTCACACCCCGAGGTGTCCCACTCGCATTGAGTACCTATCGTCGTACGCGTCATATTACATTCGTTTTCTTGCTTCTACCCTAAACCCTGCTTTTTGATTGGTTGAAGTAGCGAACACAAGACAACCAGATGTAGTGAATGGCTTACATACATTTTATAAATTTTGTCTACAGTAAAAACTGAAGGCAATGGAAAAGAACTGCACAGAACTTCAACAGCCGTTGCATATACAAGTTTATGCGAAAACGCGCAAGCAGTAATTCTTAAATAGTTTCAGTAACTCGCTGACAACAATACATCAATATTATATAGTATAATCCTATAACAAGCATCAAATTATGAATAATACAAGGATTGGATACGATTTATTTCTTTATCGTGATCAACTAGGATGGCGAAAACACAGACAAACTTTCATAAGCCAGTTAAAAGTGAGCCTTTCCACAAAACTAATCGAGGAAAGTTTGCCCGTTTTGGACACATGTCCAGTTGAGGTACTTCAGGACGTCCAGTGGATGTTATTATACCTCAAAAAGTTAGAACTTGAAATACAAGGAATAACACCGACACCGCAAAACAAACGTTTAGCAATGGACAGAAGTAATACAGCAAAGTACTGGAAGAGACAAAAGATATAAAAAACCAATTTTTTATTTTTTTAAAAAATGTTGCTTTAAGAATAAAAAGTAATTTAAGATTAAATAGAAAACAAATATTAAATAAATATGTAAATTTTTATATATTTCCTTTCCTAATTTGTTTAAAGAAAATTTTCGCAGAGCATCCTAAATTGTTTGTACTTTGAATTACTTTGAATTACTTTGAATTACTTTCAATTAATAAAAAGAAAACTAAAAATGAAAACTTGTTTAATGTATAAAAAATAAGGCATTTAAAAAAATTTATAATAAATAAAACTAAACAACTCATAATATGGAATCGTTTAATTCAGAATAGTAAAACATTTTCCGCACATCGAAAAGGGCTGTTCGTATATAACGCGAATATTTCTTGACCAATTGACCTCATTGTAAAACCGAACCTTGAGCTAATCGCGACCAGTAGAAACATTTCTTTAAGAAGAGCAGACCCAACTTCTTAGAAACGCTCATTAAGCACGCAACATACTCAAATGCTTTGACGGTTTCGTACTGAATTATTAGAAGTTTTTAGTTGATCGTTTGCTAAAATTATTTATGCTTCGAATGCACTTAATCCTATTTGTCTACACCATTGACGTACCTTCATTTGCACCCCTTTTTGTACTTCTTCTGTACGAAATGTCCTTGAATCATCTCTTTCATTTCACTTATTTTAATTTCTTTAAAATTTACTATTTCATTTAAACATGAAAATGGAATTTTAAAATAATTTTCACAGCAGATTTTTAATTATCATATTTTTTAAAACAAAAATTCAAAAGTGACTTAAACTGAATTTGTCTATATATAAATTGGATCTGTTTTAATCTTAGAATAAATTAAATGAATAATGAATTCCTTTTCAAAGGTTTTATATATGAAAATCTTTTTAGGCTGCTTCATTTGAATAAAAATCGAATAATTTCGTTTGAAACGTCTATATATTTTCCGACTTACTGTAATTTAAACTTAAGTGTAAATAAGCAAAACATAATATATTAAAATCCAGATGTAAAAATACATACAACAAAACGGGAACAATTTAAAATAAATAAAAAATAATTTTATGTAAAAATATTAATCTCTTTAGTTTTTCTACTTTCTTTCTTAATTGCAAGTTTAAACTAAAAATATAATATTTTAATAATATTTTTATACTTTAGTTTTCATCTTTATATCTTTTTTTAAGAAATATGTATATTCTTATTCCTACTCTTTTATTATGTTTTTTGGGCTCCCACTCGCAGAAATGGATTTAAAAAAATTTAAAATTAACAAACTCAAAACTCAAGTCTTCAACGGATAGAAATAGAAAACTTTTAACCCAATACCACAGTTAAAATATATTAATTATATAATAAAACTATTATAAATTTATAAAAAAATAAAAAAATTCTTTATTGATTAATATATGCAAATATAAAAAATTGTAATAAATTTAAATAGAATATTGAAATGGATTTAAAAAAATAAAAAAAATCTTTATTGATTAATATATGCAAATATAAAAAATTGTAATAAATTTAAATAGAATAATGAAATGGATTTAAAAAAATTTAAAATTAACAAACTCAGAAAATATAAAGAATTCAACCAAGTCCTCAACGAATAGAAATAGAAAACTTTTAACCCAATACCACAGTTAAAATATATTAATTATATAATAAAACTGTTATAAATTTATAAAAAAATAAAAAAATTCTTTATTGATTAATATATGCTAATATAAAAAATTGTAATAAATTTAAATAGAATAATGAAATGGATTTAAAAAAATTTGAAATTAACAAACTCAGAAGATAAAGAATTCAGCCATGTCCTCAACGAATAGAAATAGAAAACTTTTAACTCAATACCACAGTTAAAATATATTATTTATATAATAAAACTGTTATAAATTTATAAAAAAATAAAAAAATTCTTTATTGATTAATATATGCTAATATAAAAATTTGTAATAAATTTAAATAGAATATTGAAATGGATTTAAAAAAATAAAAAAATCTTTATTGATTAATATATGCAAATATAAAAAATTGTAATAAATTTAAATAGAATAATGAAATGGATTTAAAAAAATTTAAAATTAACAAACTCAGAAAATATAAAGAATTCAACCAAGTCCTCAACGAATAGAAATAGAAAACTTTTAACCCAATACCACAGTTAAAATATATTAATTATATAATAAAACTATTATAAATTTATAAAAAAATAAAAAAATTCTTTATTGATTAATATATGCAAATATAAAAAATTGTAATAAATTTAAATAGAATAATGAAATGGATTTAAAAAAATTTAAAATTAACAAACTCAGAAAATATAAAGAATTCAACCAAGTCCTCAACGAATAGAAATAGAAAACTTTTAACCCAATACCACAGTTAAAATATATTAATTATATAATAAAACTATTATAAATTTATAAAAAAAAATAAAAAAATTCTTTATTGATTAATATATGCAAATATAAAAAATTGTAATAAATTTAAATAGAATAATGAAATGGATTTAAAAAAATTTAAAATTAAAAAACTCAGAAAATATAAAGAATTCAACCAAGTCCTCAACGAATAGAAATAGAAAACTTTTAACCCAATACCACAGTTAAAATATATTAATTATATAATAAAACTATTATAAATTTATAAAAAAATAAAAAAATTCTTTATTGATTAATATATGCAAATATTAAAAAATGTAATAAATCTTAAATAATTGATAAAAGTTGAATTTGAACTGATATGGAATGACTAAATGTTAAATATTTATATATAAATATATATAAAAATAATAATTTATAATATAATAATTGACTGGGAAACCAAAACTATTTACAAGTATGAATCACTCATTAAACGCATTCACTGTATGTGGCTACAGGATGCTCCTGAATTTTCATTTTTCTCATTATTCTTATGTTCGCTACTCCACACAACCTATAATCTGGCGCCGGCCAGATTAAAAAAGACTATTTTTCAAATAAACAACAAAGAGAACCGTAATTTCATCTTAAATTGATAAATTTATAGTGCAGTTCAGGTTCATTTATGTAACAGCTTGAAACTGTTAGCGGTTGTTTGAAACGCTCTGATAATTCAGTGCCAAGAAATGCCAAGAAGTGCATTTTATGCTACATAAAATAAATAAAGGATTACATAAAGGGATTACATTATCTATATAGAGTAATCAGGTCATGCCGGAATTGTATATTGACTTATACAAGAATAAATAAAATCGAAAAATCCCATTCAAAATATTATTCTTTCGAAAGGCTTCTAATGAACACTGACACCGTAATTCCTTTTGCAAATGTACTCACAAGTATAAATTTTGTGTGAAATCTAACACAATTTGAAAAATAGTCTTTTTTAATCTGGCCGGCACCATCTTAAAGATCCCAAAGTTAATCCCTTTTCAATGACTCTATGCATTAACTGCCTGTCATACACCACCATGTACAAAACCAACAAGGGATGTTAATGTGCTGCCATTATGCTGAAATTCATGAATGCTCCTATGGTAGAAAACATTAATATCTTTAGCAACCATTTTTAAGTACCAGCAAATTAAAAACACACAGCCTGACACATTGAAGATCGTTGCTTCTTGGTTGTGTGGAGTAGCGAACATAAGAATAATGAGAAAAATGAAAATTCAGGAGCATCCTGTAGCCACATACAGTGAATGCGTTTAATAGTGATGGGAATATTTTTATTTTTCTATAAATTTATAATAGTTTTATTATATAATTAATATATTTTAACTGTGGTATTGGGTTAAAAGTTTGCTATTTCTATTCGTTGAGGACTTGGTTGAATTCTTTATATTTTCTGAGTTTGTTAATTTTAAATTTTTTTAAATCCATTTCATTATTCTATTTAAATTTATTACAATTTTTAATAGTTGCATATATTAATCAATAAAGCATTTTTTTATTTTTTTATAAATTTATAATAGTTTTATTATATAATTAATATATTTTAACTGTGGTATGGGGTTAAAAGTTTTCTATTTCTATTCGTTGAGGACTTGGTTGAATTCTTTATATTTTCTGAGTTTGTTAATTTTAAATTTTTTTAAATCCATTTCATTATTCTATTTAAATTTATTACAATTTTTTATATTTGCATATATTAATCAATAGAGAATTTTTTTATTTTTTTTTTATAAATTTATAATAGTTTTATTATATAATTAATATATTTTAACTGTGGTATTGGGTTAAAGGTTTTCTATTTCTATTCGTTGAGGACTTGGTTGAATTCTTTATATTTTCTGAGTTTGTTAATTTTAAATTTTTTTAAATCCATTTCATTATTCCATTTAAATTTATTACAATTTTTTATATTTGCATATATTAATCTATACAGAATTTTTTTATTTTTTTATAAATTTATAATAGTTTTATTATATAATTAATATATTTTAACTGTGGTATTGGGTTAAAAGTTTGCTATTTCTATTCGTTGAGGACTTGGTTGAATTCTTTATATTTTCTGAGTTTGTTAATTTTAAATTTTTTTAAATCCATTTCATTATTCTATTTAAATTTATTACAATTTTTAATAGTTGCATATATTAATCAATAAAGCATTTTTTTATTTTTTTATAAATTTATAATAGTTTTATTATATAATTAATATATTTTAACTGTGGTATTGGGTTAAAAGTTTGCTATTTCTATTCGTTGAGGACTTGGTTGAATTCTTTATATTTTCTGAGTTTGTTAATTTTAAATTTTTTTAAATCCATTTCATTATTCTATTTAAATTTATTACAATTTTTAATAGTTGCATATATTAATCAATAAAGCATTTTTTTATTTTTTTATAAATTTATAATAGTTTTATTATATAATTAATATATTTTAACTGTGGTATGGGGTTAAAAGTTTTCTATTTCTATTCGTTGAGGACTTGGTTGAATTCTTTATATTTTCTGAGTTTGTTAATTTTAAATTTTTTTAAATCCATTTCATTATTCTATTTAAATTTATTACAATTTTTTATATTTGCATATATTAATCAATAGAGAATTTTTTTATTTTTTTTTTATAAATTTATAATAGTTTTATTATATAATTAATATATTTTAACTGTGGTATTGGGTTAAAAGTTTTCTATTTCTATTCGTTGAGGACTTGGTTGAATTCTTTATATTTTCTGAGTTTGTTAATTTTAAATTTTTTTAAATCCATTTCATTATTCTATTTAAATTTATTACAATTTTTTATATTTGCATATATTAATCAATAGAGAATTTTTTTATTTTTTTTTTATAAATTTATAATAGTTTTATTATATAATTAATATATTTTAACTGTGGTATTGGGTTAAAAGTTTTCTATTTCTATTCGTTGAGGACTTGGTTGAATTCTTTATATTTTCTGAGTTTGTTAATTTTAAATTTTTTTAAATCCATTTCATTATTCTATTTAAATTTATTACAATTTTTTATATTTGCATATATTAATCTATACAGAATTTTTTTATTTTTTTATAAATTTATAATAGTTTTATTATATAATTAATATATTTTAACTGTGGTATTGGGTTAAAGGTTTTCTATTTCTATTCGTTGAGGACTTGGTTGAATTCTTTATATTTTCTGAGTTTGTTAATTTTAAATTTTTTTAAATCCATTTCATTATTCTATTTAAATTTATTACAATTTTTTATATTTGCATATATTAATCTATACAGAATTTTTTTATTTTTTTATAAATTTATAATAGTTTTATTATATAATTAATATATTTTAACTGTGGTATTGGGTTAAAGGTTTTCTATTTCTATTCGTTGAGGACTTGGTTGAATTCTTTATATTTTCTGAGTTTGTTAATTTTAAATTTTTTTAAATCCATTTCATTATTCTATTTAAATTTATTACAATTTTTTATATTTGCATATATTAATCAATAGAGAATTTTTTTATTTTTTTTTTATAAATTTATAATAGTTTTATTATATAATTAATATATTTTAACTGTGGTATTGGGTTAAAAGTTTTCTATTTCTATTCGTTGAGGACTTGGTTGAATTCTTTATATTTTCTGAGTTTGTTAATTTTAAATTTTTTTAAATCCATTTCATTATTCTATTTAAATTTATTACAATTTTTTATATTTGCATATATTAATCAATAGAGAATTTTTTTATTTTTTTTTTATAAATTTATAATAGTTTTATTATATAATTAATATATTTTAACTGTGGTATTGGGTTAAAAGTTTTCTATTTCTATTCGTTGAGGACTTGGTTGAATTCTTTATATTTTCTGAGTTTGTTAATTTTAAATTTTTTTAAATCCATTTCATTATTCTATTTAAATTTATTACAATTTTTTATATTTGCATATATTAATCAATAGAGAATTTTTTTATTTTTTTTTTATAAATTTATAATAGTTTTATTATATAATTAATATATTTTAACTGTGGTATTGGGTTAAAAGTTTTCTATTTCTATTCGTTGAGGACTTGGTTGAATTCTTTATATTTTCTGAGTTTGTTAATTTTAAATTTTTTTAAATCCATTTCATTATTCTATTTAAATTTATTACAATTTTTTATATTTGCATATATTAATCAATAAAGAATTTTTTTATTTTTTTATAAATTTATAATAGTTTTATTATATAATTAATATATTTTAACTGTGGTATTGGGTTAAAAGTTTTCTATTTCTATTCGTTGAGGACTTGGTTGAATTCTTTATATTTTCTGAGTTTGTGAATTTAAAATTTTTTTAAATCCATTTCATTATTCTATTTAAATTTATTACAATTTTTAATAGTTGCATATATTAATCAATAAAGAATTTGTTTATTTTTTTATAAATTTATAATAGTTTTATTATATAATTAATATATTTTAACTGTGGTATTGGGTTAAAAGTTTTCTATTTCTATTCGTTGAGGACTTGGTTGAATTCTTTATATTTTCTGAGTTTGTTAATTTTAAATTTTTTTAAATCCATTTCATTATTCTATTTAAATTTATTACAATTTTTTATATTTGCATATATTAATCAATAAAGAATTTTTTTATTTTTTTATAAATTTATAATAGTTTTATTATATAATTAATATATTTTAACTGTGGTATTGGGTTAAAAGTTTTCTATTTCTATTCGTTGAGGACTTGGTTGAATTCTTTATATTTTCTGAGTTTGTTAATTTTAAATTTTTTTAAATCCATTTCTGCGAGTGGGAGCCCAAAAAAACATAATAAAAGAGTAGGAATAAGAATATACATATTTCTTAAAAAAAGATATAAAGATGAAAACTAAAGTATAAAAATATTATTAAAATATTATATTTTTAGTTTAAACTTGCAATTAAGAAAGAAAGTAGAAAAACTAAAGAGATTAATATTTTTACATAAAATTATTTTTTATTTATTTTAAATTGTTCCCGTTTTGTTGTATGTATTTTTACATCTGGATTTTAATATATTATGTTTTGCTTATTTACACTTAAGTTTAAATTACAGTAAGTCGGAAAATATATAGACGTTTCAAACGAAATTATTCGATTTTTATTCAAATGAAGCAGCCTAAAAAGATTTTCATATATAAAACCTTTGAAAAGGAATTCATTATTCATTTAATTTATTCTAAGATTAAAACAGATCCAATTTATATATAGACAAATTCAGTTTAAGTCACTTTTGAATTTTTGTTTTAAAAAATATGATAATTAAAAATCTGCTGTGAAAATTATTTTAAAATTCCATTTTCATGTTTAAATGAAATAGTAAATTTTAAAGAAATTAAAATAAGTGAAATGAAAGAGATGATTCAAGGACATTTCGTACAGAAGAAGTACAAAAAGGGGTGCAAATGAAGGTACGTCAATGGTGTAGACAAATAGGATTAAGTGCATTCGAAGCATAAATAATTTTAGCAAACGATTAACTAAAAACTTCTAATAATTCAGTACTTTTCTTTTTCTAATCATGCTTGTCCAAAAATACTTCAAAAAACTGTGCCAAAGAAAAAACTTCATATTCAAAATTTAATAAGCGAGAATAAGATTCAAACGTACTGGAAATACCTAAAATTTTATTATAGTGCGTAAATATAAAAACATGCATGTTCATGCATGTCAATACGTGCGTGGCCACACACACACACATGAATCACATGGATTTTTAAATTTTTGGCTTCAAAGAAAATCTAAGCTCGATTTGCCCCGCAACAAATCCACCGATGACATACAAACGAACAAACTGCAATGAACACCCTTTCCCATAAGGATCAAGAATATATGTACATACATACATACGTATGTAAATACTTTATAATTTATATTTTACTATAAAAAAGGCATCGACATTAATAAGCACTATTCATTCTTTAATTATGAAAGACGGTAAAGAAAAGTAAGCGAAATCGTTTCTTAGTTTTTTTAGAATTTCAAGTTTTTAATAAAATCAATTTAACCATTTGGTTTTGTTATATAAATATATGTATATTTAAAAAAAAAAAAATATTTACAAATTTTACACGTTGTGTTTATTAAACATTTTAATGCAAAGAAGCGTAGTAGTTTTGAGTTTTTTTTTTTTTTTTTTGTTTGAAATAATTATTGACAATATAAAACTAGAATATAAACTTGTTGAAAATTAAACTAATTGAAATTTTAACTTAAGAATTAAATATATAATTATGTCTTAACATGCGCTTAAATGACTGCGGTGAAAGAATTTTGAAAAAAAGAGAAGAAGAAAATTAAACTAGAAATAGCCAAGTGGAAAATTTTAAATCTCGGACAGCGGAGTGATTCCTTTTGAGCACAAGACTTAATTGCACATGTTGTCCTTGTTGTTGTTGTTTTCTCAGTTTTCTTGGTTTGGTTCTTCATCAAAGGTAGTTGCGGCGATCTTCAATAGTTGCAAAAAACAACCGCGATTCTAGAAAATATATATTATTTAAAGTTATTAAAATTGTTAATCCGTAATTTATAATATAATTAATAAAGAAGTGTAAAATAAAATTTAAATAATATACTTACAAACAAATCCATTGTTGAAGTAACAAATGTTTGTAAAATATGCAAGCCATCGTGCATAATGCTGAATTTAATATTCAAATCTGGATTCACGTACTCTAAATGTGAGTT
This sequence comes from Ormia ochracea, assembly GCA_963402855.1. Lineage (NCBI taxonomy): Eukaryota > Metazoa > Arthropoda > Insecta > Diptera > Tachinidae > Ormia > Ormia ochracea. Next base: position 14,682,054 of record OY727108.1, read on the forward strand.
TTCTGACATCACTTGAGCGAATGGGTGCATCCAGGTTGCACATGGCTGTATTGTTTGCCAATCGAGACCCGAACAACGTATAGCAGTTCCCCTGTAAAATAAATAAATAAATTATAATTAAATAGGTATAAATAATTATTTTCTTTGTTTATTTTTTAGGATGTTCCATCTTGGAAAAATTTTACTTACTTGTCAAATTTATGCGATATGGCAGCTGCGGCAACTACGGAATATGTGAATTTGCCAAATCCAATGTCCAGAGAACATACATCCATTAGTTGAGCTGTTTGCATAAAGTCTAGGCCGGAAAATTGGGGACCACCATCAACTTCACTACAGTGTGACTGCACGGAAGTGTTGTTGTTGTCAATAAGGGCCGGATGTGATATTGAGGGAGGTATAATTTGAGACCAGTTCATCATACGGTTACACACATGTGTATGCATGTAGACACCTAGCCAACCGATAGGCGTTATGGGTGTACTGCCGCACTGCAAAGCTTGCAGTAGTAAATTTTCTTGGTCCAATATATCTGACTCGTGATAAGCACCGTTAGTGACGTAGGCAAATTCCTTAATATCAGGTGGATAAGTTTCCTCAAGCTTGGCTGCTACAAAAAGGCAGGTAATCGCAATCAGTTGTAAATGCGATTTTCTTACATTCTTCTGAGCAGTCAAATAACGGTCTACGTAATCCACGGCCAAATAATAGGTTTCCCGATGCAATTTATGAAAATCGCATAATCCCATTAACCAGTGAAGTATCATGGTACGGTCACGTGGCTCTAGCTCAGGATGACGAGACAACATATTGCAGTCTCTTAAATCGCAATTGTTTTCATTTGTTTCGCCCATCAATTGCCTAACTAATTCGGGATCCTGGAAAAATGTATAAAAAACAAATATATTAACACTGAAGTTTTTGGAATATATTTCATAGTTTTACCATTTCAGTAATTTGTGTTTTAATTTATTTATTTAAATTCAATATCGCTTATAATTTTTGTTTTAATATTCTTCTCTATATATTTTGTAAGATTTTTTTCTGATTTTAAAATTTTAAGATCGTTTTATAATTTTGAATAACAAATTTTCCGTTTAATATTGCAAATGCGTCTGCGCGTGTAAGCGTAGTGACTGTCTCAGCAGACCTCACACCCCGAGGTGTCACACTCGCATTGAGTACCTATCGTCGTACGCGTCATATTACATTCGTTTTCTTGCTTCTACCCTAAACCCTGCTTTTTGATTGGTTGAAGTAGCGAACACAAGACAACCAGATGTAGTGAATGTGTTACATACATTTTATAAATTTTGTCTACAGTAAAAACTGAAGGCAATGGAAAAGAACTGCACAGAACTTCAACAGCCGTTGCATATACAAGTTTATGCGAAAACGCGCAAGCAGTAATTCTTAAATAGTTTCAGTAACTCGCTGACAACAATACATCAATATTATATAGTATAATCCTATAACAAGCATCAAATTATGAATAATACAAGGATTGGATACGATTTATTTCTTTATCGTGATCAACTAGGATGGCGAAAACACAGACAAACTTTCATAAGCCAGTTAAAAGTGAGCCTTTCCACAAAACTAATCGAGGAAAGTTTGCCCGTTTTGGACACATGTCCAGTTGAGGTACTTCAGGACGTCCAGTGGATGTTATTATACCTCAAAAAGTTAGAACTTGAAATACAAGGAATAACACCGACACCGCTAAACAAACGTTTAGCAATGGACAGAAGTAATACAGCAAAGTACTGGAAGAGACAAAAGATATAAAAAACCAATTTTTTATTTTTTTAAAAAATTTTGCTTTAAGAATAAAAAGTAATTTAAGATTAAATAGAAAACAAATATTAAATAAATATGTAAATTTTTATATATTTCCTTTCCTAATTTGTTTAAAGAAAATTTTCGCAGAGCATCCTAAATTGTTTGTACTTTGAATTACTTTGAATTACTTTGAATTACTTTCAATTAATAAAAAGAAAACTAAAAATGAAAACTTGTTTAATGTATAAAAAATAAGGCATTTAAAAAAATTTATAATAAATAAAACTAAACAACTCATAATATGGAATCGTTTAATTCAGAATAGTAAAACATTTTCCGCACATCGAAAAGGGCTGTTCGTATATAACGCGAATATTTCTTGACCAATTGACCTCATTGTAAAACCGAACCTTGAGCTAATCGCGACCAGTAGAAACATTTCTTTAAGAAGAGCAGACCCAACTTCTTAGAAACGCTCATTAAGCACGCAACATACTCAAATGCTTTGACGGTTTCGTGCTGAGTTATTAGAAGTTTTTAGTTAATCGTTTGCTAAAATTATTTATGCTTCGAATGCACTTAATCCTAATTGTCTACACCATTGACGTACCTTCATTCGTGCTCCTTTTTGTACTTCTTTTGTATGAAATGTCCTTGAATCATCTCTTTCATTTCACTTATTTTAATTTCTTTATAATTTTCTATTTCATTTAATTATTTTTTTTTTTTTTTTGGTTGGCTTAATTAAAGTTAATTTTATTTTATTTACTAGACGCAAGACCAAGAAATTTTCTTTAAAAAAAGTCTACACGTGTTAAAAACGAACATGAAATTAGAAAGAAATTTTAAAATATTTAACATGAAAATGGAATTTTAAAATAAGTAATTTTAAGCTTAAATATGGCCATAATTTGCACAGCAGATTTTTAATTATAATATTTTTTAACACAAAAATTCAAAAATAACTTAAAGTGAATATGTTTATATATAAATTGGGCCTGTTTTAAGGTTAGAAAAATATAATTTTTTTTTTATAAATTAAATGAATAAAAAATTTCTTTTCAAAGGTTTTATATATGAAAATCTTTTTAGGCTGCTTCATTTGAATAAAAATCGAATAATTTCGTTTGAAACGTCTATATATTTTCCGACTTACTGTAATTTAAACTTAAGTGTAAATAAGCAAAACATAATATATTAAAATCCAGATGTAAAAATACATACAACAAAACGGGAAAAATTTTAAATAAATAAAAAATAATTTTATGTAAAAATATTAATCTCGTTAGTTTTTCTACTTTCTTTCTTAATTGCAAGTTTAAACTAAAAATATAATATTTTAATAATATTTTTATACTTTAGTTTTCATCTTTATATCTTTTTTTAAGAAATATGTATATTCTTATTCCTACTCTTTTATTATGTTTTTTCGGGCTCCCACTCGCAGAAATGGATTTAAAAAAATTTAAAATTAACAAACTCAGAAAATATAAAGAATTCAACCAAGTCCTCAACGAATAGAAATAGAAAACTTTTAACCCCATACCACACTTAAAATATATTAATTATATAATAAAACTATTATAAATTTATAAAAAAATAAAAAAATTCTGTATAGATTAATATATGCAAATATAAAAAATTGTAATAAATTTAAATAGAATAATGAAATGGATTTAAAAAAATTTAAAATTAACAAACTCAGAAAATATAAAGAATTCAACCAAGTCCTCAACGAATAGAAATAGAAAACTTTTAACCCAATACCACAGTTAAAATATATTAATTATATAATAAAACTATTATAAATTTATAGAAAAATAAAAATATTCCCATCACTATTAAACGCATTCACTGTATGTGGCTACAGGATGCTCCTGAATTTTCATTTTTCTCATTATTCTTATGTTCGCTACTCCACACAACCAAGAAGCAACGATCTTCAATGTGTCAGGCTGTGTGTTTTTAATTTGCTGGTACTTAAAAATGGTTGCTAAAGATATTAATGTTTTCTACCATAGGAGCATTCATGAATTTCAGCATAATGGCAGCACATTAACATCCCTTGTTGGTTTTGTACATGGTGGTGTATGACAGGCAGTTAATGCATAGAGTCATTGAAAAGGGATTAACTTTGGGATCTTTAAGATGGTGCCGGCCAGATTAAAAAAGACTATTTTTCAAATTGTGTTAGATTTCACACAAAATTTATACTTGTGAGTACATTTGCAAAAGGAATTACGGTGTCAGTGTTCATTAGAAGCCTTTCGAAAGAATAATATTTTGAATGGGATTTTTCGATTTTATTTATTCTTGTATAAGTCAATATACAATTCCGGCATGACCTGATTACTCTATATAGATAATGTAATCCCTTTATGTAATCCTTTATTTATTTTATGTAGCATAAAATGCACTTCTTGGCATTTCTTGGCACTGAATTATCAGAGCGTTTCAAACAACCGCTAACAGTTTCAAGCTGTTACATAAATGAACGTGAACTGCACTATAAATTTATCAATTTAAAATGAAATTACGGTTCTCTTTGTTGTTTATTTGAAAAATAGTCTTTTTTAATCTGGCCGGCGCCAGATTATAGGTTGTGTGGAGTAGCGAACATAAGAATAATGAGAAAAATGAAAATTCAGGAGCATCCTGTAGCCACATACAGTGAATGCGTTTAATGAGTGATTCATACTTGTAAATAGTTTTGGTTTCCCAGTCAATTATTACATTATAAATTATTATTTTTATATATATTTATATATAAATATTTAACATTTAGTCATTCCATATCAGTTCAAATTCAACTTTTATCAATTATTTAAGATTTATTACATTTTTTAATATTTGCATATATTAATCAATAAAGAATTTTTTTATTTTTTTATAAATTTATAATAGTTTTATTATATAATTAATATATTTTAACTGTGGTATTGGGTTAAAAGTTTTCTATTTCTATTCGTTGAGGACTTGGTTGAATTCTTTATATTTTCTGAATTTGTTAATTTAAAATTTTTTTAAATCCATTTCATTATTGTATTTAAATTTATTACAATTTTTTATATTTGCATATATTAATCAATAAAGAATTTTTTTTTTTTTTTATAAATTTATAATAGTTTTATTATATAATTAATATATTTTAACTGTGGTATTGGGTTAAAAGTTTTCTATTTCTATTCCTTGAGGACTTGGTTGAATTCTTTATATTTTCTGAGTTTGTTAATTTTAAATTTTTTTTAATTCATTTCATTATTCTATTTAAATTTATTAAAATTTTTAATAATTGCATTTATTAATCAATAAAGAATTTTTTTATTTTTTTATAAATTTATAATAGTTTTATTATATAATTAATATATTTTAACTGTGGTATTGGGTTAAAAGTTTTCTATTTCTATTCGTTGAGGACTTGGTTGAATTCTTTATATTTTCTGAGTTTGTTAATTTTAAATTTTTTTAAATCCATTTCATTATTCTATTTAAATTTATTAAAATTTTTAATAATTGCATTTATTAATCAATAAAGAATTTTTTTATTTTTTTATAAAGTTATAATAGTTTTATTATATAATTAATATATTTTAACTGTGGTATTGGGTTAAAAGTTTGCTATTTCTATTCGTTGAGGACTTGGTTGAATTCTTTATATTTTCTGAGTTTGTTAATTTTAAATTTTTTTAAATCCATTTCATTATTCTATTTAAATTTATTACAATTTTTAATAGTTGCATATATTAATCAATAAAGCATTTTTTTATTTTTTTATAAATTTATAATAGTTTTATTATATAATTAATATATTTTAACTGTGGTATGGGGTTAAAAGTTTTCTATTTCTATTCGTTGAGGACTTGGTTGAATTCTTTATATTTTCTGAGTTTGTTAATTTTAAATTTTTTTTAATTCATTTCATTATTCTATTTAAATTTATTAAAATTTTTAATAATTGCATTTATTAATCAATAAAGAATTTTTTTATTTTTTTATAAAGTTATAATAGTTTTATTATATAATTAATATATTTTAACTGTGGTATTGGGTTAAAAGTTTTCTATTTCTATTCGTTGAGGACTTGGTTGAATTCTTTATATTTTCTGAGTTTGTTAATTTTAAATTTTTTTAAATCCATTTCATTATTCTATTTAAATTTATTACAATTTCTTATATTTGCATATATTAATCAATAAAGAATTTTTTTATTTTTTTATAAATTTATAATAGTTTTATTATATAATTAATATATTTTAACTGTGGTATTGGGTTAAAAGTTTTCTATTTCTATTCGTTGAGGACTTGGTTGAATTCTTTATATTTTCTGAGTTTGTTAATTTTAAATTTTTTTTAATTCATTTCATTATTCTATTTAAATTTAATAAAATTTTTAATAATTGCATTTATTAATCAATAAAGAATTTTTTTATTTTTTTATAAAGTTATAATAGTTTTATTATATAATTAATATATTTTAACTGTGGTATTGGGTTAAAAGTTTTCTATTTCTATTCGTTGAGGACTTGGTTGAATTCTTTATATTTTCTGAGTTTGTTAATTTTAAATTTTTTTTAATTCATTTCATTATTCTATTTAAATTTATTAAAATTTTTAATAATTGCATTTATTAATCAATAAAGAATTTTTTTATTTTTTTATAAATTTATAATAGTTTTATTATATAATTAATATATTTTAACTGTGGTATTGGGTTAAAAGTTTTCTATTTCTATTCGTTGAGGACTTGGTTGAATTCTTTATATTTTCTGAGTTTGTTAATTTTAAATTTTTTTAAATCCATTTCATTATTCTATTTAAATTTATTACAATTTCTTATATTTGCATATATTAATCAATAAAGAATTTTTTTATTTTTTTATAAATTTATAATAGTTTTATTATATAATTAATATATTTTAACTGTGGTATTGGGTTAAAAGTTTTCTATTTCTATTCGTTGAGGACTTGGTTGAATTCTTTATATTTTCTGAGTTTGTTAATTTTAAATTTTTTTTAATTCATTTCATTATTCTATTTAAATTTATTAAAATTTTTAATAATTGCATTTATTAATCAATAAAGAATTTTTTTATTTTTTTATAAATTTATAATAGTTTTATTATATAATTAATATATTTTAACTGTGGTATTGGGTTAAAAGTTTTCTATTTCTATTCGTTGAGGACTTGGTTGAATTCTTTATATTTTCTGAGTTTGTTAATTTTAAATTTTTTTAAATCCATTTCATTATTCTATTTAAATTTATTACAATTTCTTATATTTGCATATATTAATCAATAAAGAATTTTTTTATTTTTTTATAAATTTATAATAGTTTTATTATATAATTAATATATTTTAACTGTGGTATTGGGTTAAAAGTTTTCTATTTCTATTCGTTGAGGACTTGGTTGAATTCTTTATATTTTCTGAGTTTGTTAATTTTAAATTTTTTTTAATTCATTTCATTATTCTATTTAAATTTAATAAAATTTTTAATAATTGCATTTATTAATCAATAAAGAATTTTTTTATTTTTTTATAAAGTTATAATAGTTTTATTATATAATTAATATATTTTAACTGTGGTATTGGGTTAAAAGTTTTCTATTTCTATTCGTTGAGGACTTGGTTGAATTCTTTATATTTTCTGAGTTTGTTAATTTTAAATTTTTTTTAATTCATTTCATTATTCCATTTAAATTTATTACAATTTTTTATATTTGCATATATTAATCAATAAAGAATTTTTTTATTTTTTTATAAATTTATAATAGTTTTATTATATAATTAATATATTTTAACTGTGGTATTGGGTTAAAAGTTTTCTATTTCTATTCGTTGAGGACTTGGTTGAATTCTTTATATTTTCTGAGTTTGTTAATTTTAAATTTTTTTAAATCCATTTCATTATTCTATTTAAATTTATTACAATTTCTTATATTTGCATATATTAATCAATAAAGAATTTTTTTATTTTTTTATAAATTTATAATAGTTTTATTATATAATTAATATATTTTAACTGTGGTATTGGGTTAAAAGTTTTCTATTTCTATTCGTTGAGGACTTGGTTGAATTCTTTATATTTTCTGAGTTTGTTAATTTTAAATTTTTTTTAATTCATTTCATTATTCTATTTAAATTTAATAAAATTTTTAATAATTGCATTTATTAATCAATAAAGAATTTTTTTATTTTTTTATAAAGTTATAATAGTTTTATTATATAATTAATATATTTTAACTGTGGTATTGGGTTAAAAGTTTTCTATTTCTATTCGTTGAGGACTTGGTTGAATTCTTTATATTTTCTGAGTTTGTTAATTTTAAATTTTTTTTAATTCATTTCATTATTCCATTTAAATTTATTACAATTTTTTATATTTGCATATATTAATCAATAAAGAATTTTTTTATTTTTTTATAAATTTATAATAGTTTTATTATATAATTAATATATTTTAACTGTGGTATTGGGTTAAAAGTTTTCTATTTCTATTCGTTGAGGACTTGGTTGAATTCTTTATATTTTCTGAGTTTGTTAATTTTAAATTTTTTTAAATCCATTTTATTATTCTATTTAAATTTATTACAATTTCTTATATTTGCATATATTAATCAATAAAGAATTTTTTTATTTTTTTATAAATTTATAATAGTTTTATTATATAATTAATATATTTTAACTGTGGTATTGGGTTAAAAGTTTTCTATTTCTATTCGTTGAGGACTTGGTTGAATTCTTTATATTTTCTGAGTTTGTTAATTTTAAATTTTTTTTAATTCATTTCATTATTCTATTTAAATTTAATAAAATTTTTAATAATTGCATTTATTAATCAATAAAGAATTTTTTTATTTTTTTATAAAGTTATAATAGTTTTATTATATAATTAATATATTTTAACTGTGGTATTGGGTTAAAAGTTTTCTATTTCTATTCGTTGAGGACTTGGTTGAATTCTTTATATTTTCTGAGTTTGTTAATTTTAAATTTTTTTTAATTCATTTCATTATTCCATTTAAATTTATTACAATTTTTTATATTTGCATATATTAATCAATAAAGAATTTTTTTATTTTTTTATAAATTTATAATAGTTTTATTATATAATTAATATATTTTAACTGTGGTATTGGGTTAAAAGTTTTCTATTTCTATTCGTTGAGGACTTGGTTGAATTCTTTATATTTTCTGAGTTTGTTAATTTTAAATTTTTTTAAATCCATTTCATTATTCTATTTAAATTTATTACAATTTCTTATATTTGCATATATTAATCAATAAAGAATTTTTTTATTTTTTTATAAATTTATAATAGTTTTATTATATAATTAATATATTTTAACTGTGGTATTGGGTTAAAAGTTTTCTATTTCTATTCGTTGAGGACTTGGTTGAATTCTTTATATTTTCTGAGTTTGTTAATTTTAAATTTTTTTTAATTCATTTCATTATTCTATTTAAATTTAATAAAATTTTTAATAATTGCATTTATTAATCAATAAAGAATTTTTTTATTTTTTTATAAAGTTATAATAGTTTTATTATATAATTAATATATTTTAACTGTGGTATTGGGTTAAAAGTTTTCTATTTCTATTCGTTGAGGACTTGGTTGAATTCTTTATATTTTCTGAGTTTGTTAATTTTAAATTTTTTTTAATTCATTTCATTATTCCATTTAAATTTATTACAATTTTTTATATTTGCATATATTAATCAATAAAGAATTTTTTTATTTTTTTATAAATTTATAATAGTTTTATTATATAATTAATATATTTTAACTGTGGTATGGGGTTAAAAGTTTTCTATTTCTATTCGTTGAGGACTTGGTTGAATTCTTTATATTTTCTGAGTTTGTTAATTTTAAATTTTTTTAAATCCATTTCTGCGAGTGGGAGCCCAAAAAAACATAATAAAAGAGTAGGAATAAGAATATACATATTTCTTAAAAAAAGATATAAAGATGAAAACTAAAGTATAAAAATATTATTAAAATATTATATTTTTAGTTTAAACTTGCAATTAAGAAAGAAAGTAGAAAAACTAAAGAGATTAATATTTTTACATAAAATTATTTTTTATTTATTTTAAATTGTTCCCGTTTTGTTGTATGTATTTTTACATCTGGATTTTAATATATTATGTTTTGCTTATTTACACTTAAGTTTAAATTACAGTAAGTCGGAAAATAAACGTTTCAAACGAAATTATTCGATTTTTATTCAAATGAAGCAGCCTAAAAAGATTTTCATATATAAAACCTTTGAAAAGGAATTCATTATTCATTTAATTTATTCTAAGATTAAAACAGATCCAATTTATATATAGACAAATTCAGTTTAAGTCACTTTTGAATTTTTGTTTTAAAAAATATGATAATTAAAAATCTGCTGTGAAAATTATTTTAAAATTCCATTTTCATGTTTAAATGAAATAGTAAATTTTAAAGAAATTAAAATAAGTGAAATGAAAGAGATGATTCAAGGACATTTCGTACAGAAGAAGTACAAAAAGGGGTGCAAATGAAGGTACGTCAATGGTGTAGACAAATAGGATTAAGTGCATTCGAAGCATAAATAATTTTAGCAAACGATTAACTAAAAACTTCTAATAACTCAGCACGAAACCGTCAAAGCATTTGAGTATGTTGCGTGCTTAATGAGCGTTTCTAAGAAGTTGGGTCTGCTCTTCTTAAAGAAATGTTTCTACTGGTCGCGATTAGCTCAAGGTTCGGTTTTACAATGAGGTCAATTGGTCAAGAAATATTCGCGTTATATACGAACAGCCCTTTTCGATGTGCGGAAAATGTTTTACTATTCTGAATTAAACGATTCCATATTATGAGTTGTTTAGTTTTATTTATTATAAATTTTTTTAAATGCCTTATTTTTTATACATTAAACAAGTTTTCATTTTTAGTTTTCTTTTTATTAATTGAAAGTAATTCAAAGTAATTCAAAGTAATTCAAAGTAATTCAAAGCAATCCAAAGTATAAACAATTTAGGATGCTCTGCGAAAATTTTCTTTAAACAAATTAGGAAAGGAAATATATAAAAATTTACATATTTATTTAATATTTGTTTTCTATTTAATCTTAAATTACTTTTTTATTCTTAAAGGAAAATTTTTAAAAAAAATAAAAAATTGGTTTTTTATATCTTTTGTCTCTTCCAGTACTTTGCTGTATTACTTCTGTCCATTGCTAAACGTTTGTTTTGCGGTGTCGGTGTTATTCCTTGTATTTCAAGTTCTAACTTTTTGAGGTATAATAACATCCACTGGACGTCCTGAAGTACCTCAACTGGACATGTGTCCAAAACGGGCAAACTTTCCTCGATTAGTTTTGTGGAAAGGCTCACTTTTAACTGGCTTATGAAAGTTTGTCTGTGTTTTCGCCATCCTAGTTGATCACGATAAAGAAATAAATCGTATCCAATCCTTGTATTATTCATAATTTGATGCTTGTTATAGGATTATACTATATAATATTGATGTATTGTTGTCAGCGAGTTACTGAAACTATTTAAGAATTACTGCTTGCGCGTTTTCGCATAAACTTGTATATGCAACGGCTGTTGAAGTTCTGTGCAGTTCTTTTCCATTGCCTTCAGTTTTTACTGTAGACAAAATTTATAAAATGTATGTAACACATTCACTACATCTGGTTGTCTTGTGTTCGCTACTTCAACCAATCAAAAAGCAGGGTTTAGGGTAGAAGCAAGAAAACGAATGTAATATGACGCGTACGACGATAGGTACTCAATGCGAGTGTGACACCTCGGGGTGTGAGTTCTGCTGAGACAATATTAAACGGAAAATTTGTTATTCAAAATTATAAAACGATCTTAAAATTTTAAAATCAGAAAAAAATCTTACAAAATATATAGAGAAGAATATTAAAACAAAAATTATAAGCGATATTGAATTTAAATAAATAAATTAAAACACAAATTACTGCAGTCACACTGTAGTGAAGTTGATGGTGGTCCCCAATTTTCCGGCCTAGACTTTATGCAAGCAGCTCAACTAATGGATGTATGTTCTCTGGACATTGGATTTGGCAAATTCACATATTCCGTAGTTGCCGCAGCTGCCATATCGCATAAATTTGACAAGTAAGTAAAATTTTTCCAAGATGGAACATCCTAAAAAATAAACAAAGAAAATAATTATTTATACCTATTTAATTATAATTTATTTATTTATTTTACAGGGGAACTGCTATACGTTGTTCGGGTCTCGATTGGCAAACAATACAGCCATGTGCAACCTGGATGCACCCATTCGCTCAAGTGATGTCAGAAAACTCACATTTAGAGTACGTGAATCCAGATTTGAATATTAAATTCAACATTATGCACGATGGCTTGCATATTTTACAAACATTTGTTACTTCAACAATGGATTTGTTTGTAAGTATATTATTTAAATTTTATTTTACACTTCTTTATTAATTATATTATAAATTACGGATTAACAATTTTAATAACTTTAAATAATATATATTTTCTAGAATCGCGGTTGTTTTTTGCAACTATTGAAGATCGCCGCAACTACCTTTGATGAAGAACCACACCAAGAAAACTGAGAAAACAACAACAACAAGGACAACATGTGCAATTAAGTCTTGTGCTCAAAAGGAATCACTCCGCTGTCCGAGATTTAAAATTTTCCACTTGGCTATTTCTAGTTTAATTTTCTTCTTCTCTTTTTTTCAAAATTCTTTCACCGCAGTCATTTAAGCGCATGTTAAGACATAATTATATATTTAATTCTTAAGTTAAAATTTCAATTAGTTTAATTTTCAACAAGTTTATATTCTAGTTTTATATTGTCAATAATTATTTCAAACAAAAAAAAAAAAAAAAAACTCAAAACTACTACGCTTCTTTGCATTAAAATGTTTAATAAACACAACGTGTAAAATTTGTAAATAATTTTTTTTTTTTAAATATACATATATTTATATAACAAAACCAAATGGTTAAATTGGTTTTATTAAAAACTTGAAATTCTAAAAAAAAAAAAAACAATTTCGCTTACTTTTCTTTACCGTCTTTCATAATTAAAGAATGAATAGTGCTTATTAATGTCGATGCCTTTTTTATAGTAAAATATAAATTATAAAGTATTTACATACGTATGTATGTATGTACATATATTCTTGATCCTTATGGGAAAGGGTGTTCATTGCAGTTTGTTCGTTTGTATGTCATCGGTGGATTTGTTGCGGGGCAAATCGAGCTTAGATTTTCTTTGAAGCCAAAAATTTAAAAATCCATGTGATTCATGTGTGTGTGTGTGGCCACGCACGTATTGACATGCATGAACATGCATGTTTTTATATTTACGCACTATAATAAAATTTTAGGTATTTCCAGTACGTTTGAATCTTATTCTCGCTTATTAAATTTTGAATATGAAGTTTTTTCTTTGGCACAGTTTTTTGAAGTATTTTTGGACAAGCATGATTAGAAAAAGAAAAGTACTGAATTATTAGAAGTTTTTAGTTAATCGTTTGCTAAAATTATTTATGCTTCGAATGCACTTAATCCTAATTGCCTACACCATTGACGTACCTTCATTCGCACTCCTTTTTGTACTTCTTCTATACGAAATGTCCTTGAATCATCTCTTTCATTTCACTTATTTTAATTTCTTTATAATTTTCTATTTCATTTAATTATTTTTTTTTTTTTTGGTTGGCTTAATTAAAGTTAATTTTATTTTGTTTACTAGACGCAAGACCAAGAAATTTTCTTGAAAAAAAAGTCTACACGTGTTAAAAACGAACATGAAATTAGAAAGAAATTTTAAAATATTTAACATGAAAATGGAATTTTAAAATAAGTAATTTTAAGCTTAAATATGGCCATAATTTGCACAGCAGATTTTTAATTATAATATTTTTTAACACAAAAATTCAAAAATAACTTAAAGTGAATATGTTTATATATAAATTGGGCCTGTTTTAAGGTTAGAAAAATATAATTTTTTTTTTATAAATTAAATGAATAAAAAATTTCTTTTCAAAGGTTTTATATATGAAAATCTTTTTAGGCTGCTTCATTTGAATAAAAATCGAATAATTTCGTTTGAAACGTCTATATATTTTCCGACTTACTGTAATTTAAACTTAAGTGTAAATAAGCAAAACATAATATATTAAAATCCAGATGTAAAAATACATACAACAAAACGGGAAAAATTTTAAATAAATAAAAAATAATTTTATGTAAAAATATTAATCTCTTTAGTTTTTCTACTTTCTTTCTTAATTGCAAGTTTAAACTAAAAATATAATATTTTAATAATATTTTTATACTTTAGTTTTCATCTTTATATCTTTTTTTAAGAAATATGTATATTCTTATTCCTACTCTTTTATTATGTTTTTTTGGGCTCCCACTCGCAGAAATGGATTTAAAAAAATTTAAAATTAACAAACTCAAAACTCAAGTCTTCAACGAATAGAAATAGAAAACTTTTAACCCCATACCACAGTTAAAATATATTAATTATATAATAAAACTATTATAAATTTATAGAAAAATAAAAATATTCCCATCACTATTAAACGCATTCACTGTATGTGGCTACAGGATGCTCCTGAATTTTCATTTTTCTCATTATTCTTATGTTCGCTACCCCACACAACCTATAATCTGGCGCCGGCCAGATTAAAAAAGACTATTTTTCAAATAAACAACAAAGAGAACCGTAATTTCATCTTAAATTGATAAATTTATAGTGCAGTTCAGGTTCATTTATGTAACAGCTTGAAACTGTTAGTTGTTATTTGAAACGCTCTGATAATTGAGTGCCAAGAAATGCCAAGAAGTTCATTTTATGCTACATAAAATAAATAAAGGATTACATAAAGGGATTACATTATCTATATAGAGCAATCAGGTCATGCCGGAATTGTATATTGACTTATACAAGAATAAATAAAATCGAAAAATCCCATTCAAAATATTATTCTTTCGAAAGGCTTCTAATGAACACTGACACCGTAATTCCTTTTGCAAATGTACTCACAAGTATAAATTTTGTGTGAAATCTAACACAATTTGAAAAATAGTCTTTTTTAATCTGGCCGGCACCATCTTAAAGATCCCAAAGTTAATCCCTTTTCAATGACTCTATGCATTAACTGCCTGTCATACACCACCATGTACAAAACCAACAAGGGATGTTAATGTGCTGCCATTATGCTGAAATTCATGAATGCTCCTATGGTAGAAAACATTAATATCTTTAGCAACCATTTTTAAGTACCAGCAAATTAAAAACACACAGCCTGACACATTGAAGATCGTTGCTTCTTGGTTGTGTGGAGTAGCGAACATAAGAATAATGAGAAAAATGAAAATTCAGGAGCATCCTGTAGCCACATACAGTGAATGCGTTTAATGAGTGATTCATACTTGTAAATAGTTTTGGTTTCCCACTCAATTATTATATTATAAATTATTATTTTTATATATATTTATATATAAATATTTAACATTTAGTCATTCCATATCAGTTCAAATTCAACTTTTATCAATTATTTAAGATTTATTACAATTTTTTATATTTGCATATATTAATCAATAAAGAATTTTTTTAAATCCACTTCATTATTCTATTTAAATTTATTACAATTTTTTATATTTGCATATATTAATCAATAAAGAATTTTTTTATTTTTTTATAAATTTATAATAGTTTTATTATATAATTAATATATGTTAACTGTGATATTGGGTTAAAAGTTTTCTATTTCTATTCGTTGAGGACTTGGTTGAATTCTTTATATTTTCTGAGTTTGTTAATTTCAAATTTTTTTAAATCCATTTCATTATTCTCTTTCAATTTATTACAATTTTTTATATTTGCATATATTAATCAATAAAGAATTTTTTTATTTTTTTATAAATTTATAATAGTTTTATTATATAATTAATATATTTTAGCTGTGGTATTGGGTTAAAAGTTTTCTATTTCTATTCGTTGAGGACTTGGTTGAATTCTTTATATTTTCTGAGTTTGTTAATTTTAAATTTTTTTAAATCCATTTCATTATTCTATTTAAATTTATTACAATTTTTAATAGTTGCACATATTAATCAATAAAGCATTTTTTTATTTTTTTATAAATTTATAATAGTTTTATTATATAATTAATATATTTTAACTGTGGTATTGGGTTAAAAGTTTTCTATTTCTATTCGTTGAGGACTTGGTTGAATCCTTTACATTTTCTGAGTTTGTTAATTTTAAATTTTTTTAAATCCATTTCATTATTCTATTTAAATTTATTACAATTTTTTATATTTGCATATATTAATCAATAAAGAAATTTTTATTTTTTTAAATCCACTTCATCATTCTATTTAAATTTATTACAATTTTTTATATTTGCATATATTAATCAAAAAAGAATTTTTTTATTTTTTTATAAATTTATAATAGTTTTATTATATAATTAATATATTTTAACTGTGGTATTGGGTTAAAAGTTTTCTATTTCTATTCGTTGAGGACTTGGTTGAATCCTTTACATTTTCTGAGTTTGTTAATTTTAAATTTTTTTTAATTCATTTCATTATTCTATTTAAATTTATTACAATTTTTTATATTTGCATATATTAATCAATAAAGAATTTTTTTATTTTTTTATAAATTTATAATAGTTTTATTATATAATTAATATATTTTAACTGTGGTATTGGGTTAAAAGTTTTCTATTTCTATTCGTTGAGGACTTGGTTGAATTCTTTATATTTTCTGAGTTTGTTAATTTTAAATTTTTTTAAATCCATTTCATTATTCTATTTAAATTTATTACAATTTTTTATATTTGCATATATTAATCAATAAAGAATTTTTTTATTTTTTTATAAATTTATAATAGTTTTATTATATAATTAATATATTTTAACTGTGGTATGGGGTTAAAAGTTTTCTATTTCTATTCGTTGAGGACTTGGTTGAATTCTTTATATTTTCTGAGTTTGTTAATTTTAAATTTTTTTAAATCCATTTCATTATTCCATTTAAATTTATTACAATTTTTTATATTTGCATATATTAATCAATAAAGAATTTTTTTATTTTTTTATAAATTTATAATAGTTTTATTATATAATTAATATATTTTAACTGTGGTATGGGGTTAAAAGTTTTCTATTTCTATTCGTTGAGGACTTGGTTGAATTCTTTATATTTTCTGAGTTTGTTAATTTTAAATTTTTTTAAATCCATTTCATTATTCTATTTAAATTTATTACAATTTCTTATATTTGCATATATTAATCAATAAAGAATTTTTTTATTTTTTTATAAATTTATAATAGTTTTATTATATAATTAATATATTTTAACTGTGGTATTGGGTTAAAAGTTTTCTATTTCTATTCGTTGAGGACTTGGTTGAATTCTTTATATTTTCTGAGTTTGTTAATTTTAAATTTTTCTAAATCCATTTCATTATTCTATTTAAATTTATTACAATTTTTTATATTTGCATATATTAATCAATAAAGAATTTTTTTATTTTTTTATAAATTTATAATAGTTTTATTATATAATTAATATATTTTAACTGTGGTATGGGGTTAAAAGTTTTCTATTTCTATTCGTTGAGGACTTGGTTGAATTCTTTATATTTTCTGAGTTTGTTAATTTTAAATTTTTTTAAATCCATTTCATTATTCTATTTAAATTTATTACAATTTTTTATATTTGCATATATTAATCAATAAAGAATTTTTTTATTTTTTTAAATCCACTTCATCATTCTATTTAAATTTATTACAATTTTTTATATTTGCATATATTAATCAATAAAGAATTTTTTTATTTTTTTATAAATTTATAATAGTTTTATTATATAATTAATATATTTTAACTGTGGTATTGGGTTAAAAGTTTTCTATTTCTATTCGTTGAGGACTTGGTTGAATCCTTTACATTTTCTGAGTTTGTTAATTTTAAATTTTTTTTAATTCATTTCATTATTCTATTTAAATTTATTACAATTTTTTATATTTGCATATATTAATCAATAAAGAATTTTTTTATTTTTTTATAAATTTATAATAGTTTTATTATATAATTAATATATTTTAACTGTGGTATTGAGTTAAAAGTTTTCTATTTCTATTCGTTGAGGACTTGGTTGAATTCTTTATATTTTCTGAGTTTGTTAATTTTAAATTTTTTTAAATCCATTTCATTATTCTATTTAAATTTATTACAATTTTTTATATTTGCATATATTAATCAATAAAGAATTTTTTTATTTTTTTATAAATTTATAATAGTTTTATTATATAATTAATATATTTTAACTGTGGTATTGGGTTAAAAGTTTTCTATTTCTATTCGTTGAGGACTTGGTTGAATTCTTTATATTTTCTGAGTTTGTTAATTTTAAATTTTTTTAAATCCATTTCATTATTCCATTTAAATTTATTACAATTTTTTATATTTGCATATATTAATCAATAAAGAATTTTTTTATTTTTTTATAAATTTATAATAGTTTTATTATATAATTAATATATTTTAACTGTGGTATGGGGTTAAAAGTTTTCTATTTCTATTCGTTGAGGACTTGGTTGAATTCTTTATATTTTCTGAGTTTGTTAATTTTAAATTTTTTTAAATCCATTTCATTATTCTATTTAAATTTATTACAATTTTTTATATTTGCATATATTAATCAATAAAGAATTTTTTTATTTTTTTAAATCCACTTCATCATTCTATTTAAATTTATTACAATTTTTTATATTTGCATATATTAATCAATAAAGAATTTTTTTATTTTTTTATAAATTTATAATAGTTTTATTATATAATTAATATATTTTAACTGTGGTATTGGGTTAAAAGTTTTCTATTTCTATTCGTTGAGGACTTGGTTGAATCCTTTACATTTTCTGAGTTTGTTAATTTTAAATTTTTTTTAATTCATTTCATTATTCTATTTAAATTTATTACAATTTTTTATATTTGCATATATTAATCAATAAAGAATTTTTTTATTTTTTTATAAATTTATAATAGTTTTATTATATAATTAATATATTTTAACTGTGGTATTGAGTTAAAAGTTTTCTATTTCTATTCGTTGAGGACTTGGTTGAATTCTTTATATTTTCTGAGTTTGTTAATTTTAAATTTTTTTTAATTCATTTCATTATTCTATTTAAATTTATTACAATTTTTTATATTTGCATATATTAATCAATAAAGAATTTTTTTATTTTTTTATAAATTTATAATAGTTTTATTATATAATTAATATATTTTAACTGTGGTATTGAGTTAAAAGTTTTCTATTTCTATTCGTTGAGGACTTGGTTGAATTCTTTATATTTTCTGAGTTTGTTAATTTTAAATTTTTTTAAATCCATTTCATTATTCTATTTAAATTTATTACAATTTTTTATATTTGCATATATTAATCAATAAAGAATTTTTTTATTTTTTTATAAATTTATAATAGTTTTATTATATAATTAATATATTTTAACTGTGGTATTGGGTTAAAAGTTTTCTATTTCTATTCGTTGAGGACTTGGTTGAATTCTTTATATTTTCTGAGTTTGTTAATTTTAAATTTTTTTAAATCCATTTCATTATTCTATTTAAATTTATTACAATTTTTTATATTTGCATATATTAATCAATAAAGAATTTTTTTATTTTTTTAAATCCACTTCATCATTCTATTTAAATTTATTACAATTTTTTATATTTGCATATATTAATCAATAAAGAATTTTTTTATTTTTTTATAAATTTATAATAGTTTTATTATATAATTAATATATTTTAACTGTGGTATTGAGTTAAAAGTTTTCTATTTCTATTCGTTGAGGACTTGGTTGAATTCTTTATATTTTCTGAGTTTGTTAATTTTAAATTTTTTTAAATCCATTTCATTATTCTATTTAAATTTATTACAATTTTTTATATTTGCATATATTAATCAATAAAGAATTTTTTTATTTTTTTAAATCCACTTCATCATTCTATTTAAATTTATTACAATTTTTTATATTTGCATATATTAATCAATAAAGAATTTTTTTATTTTTTTATAAATTTATAATAGTTTTATTATATAATTAATATATTTTAACTGTGGTATTGGGTTAAAAGTTTTTTATTTCTATTCGTTGAGGACTTGGTTGAATTCTTTATATTTTCTGAGTTTGTTAATTTTAAATTTTTTTAAATCCATTTCATTATTCTATTTAAATTTATTACAATTTTTTATATTTGCATATATTAATCAATAAAGAATTTTTTTATTTTTTTAAATCCACTTCATCATTCTATTTAAATTTATTACAATTTTTTATATTTGCATATATTAATCAATAAAGAATTTTTTTATTTTTTTATAAATTTATAATAGTTTTATTATATAATTAATATATTTTAACTGTGGTATTGGGTTAAAAGTTTTCTATTTCTATTCGTTGAGGACTTGGTTGAATCCTTTACATTTTCTGAGTTTGTTAATTTTAAATTTTTTTTAATTCATTTCATTATTCTATTTAAATTTATTAAAATTTTTAATAATTGCATTTATTAATCAATAAAGAATTTTTTTATTTTTTTATAAAGTTATAATAGTTTTATTATATAATTAATATATTTTAACTGTGGTATTGGGTTAAAAGTTTTCTATTTCTATTCGTTGAGGACTTGGTTGAATTCTTTATATTTTCTGAGTTTGTTAATTTTAAATTTTTTTAAATCCATTTCATTATTCTATTTAAATTTATTACAATTTTTTATATTTGCATATATTAATCAATAAAGAATTTTTTTATTTTTTTATAAATTTATAATAGTTTTATTATATAATTAATATATTTTAACTGTGGTATTGGGTTAAAAGTTTTCTATTTCTATTCGTTGAGGACTTGGTTGAATTCTTTATATTTTCTGAGTTTGTTAATTTAAAATTTTTTTAAATCCATTTCATTATTCTATTTAAATTTATTACAATTTTTTATATTTGCATATATTAATCAATAAAGAATTTTTTTATTTTTTTATAAATTTATAATAGTTTTATTATATAATTAATATATTTTAACTGTGGTATTGGGTTAAAAGTTTTCTATTTCTATTCGTTGAGGACTTGGTTTAATTCTTTATATTTTCTGAGTTTGTTAATTTTAAATTTTTTTTAAATCCATTTCATTATTCTATTTAAATTTATTACAATTTTTTATATTTGCATATATTAATCAAAAAAGAATTTTTTTATTTTTTTATAAATTTATAATAGTTTTATTATATAATGTATATATTTTAACTGTGGTATTGGGTTAAAAGTTTTCTATTTCTATTCGTTGAGGACTTGGTTGAATTCTTTATATTTTCTGAGTTTGTTAATTTTAAATTTTTTTAAATCCATTTCATTATTCTATTTAAATTTATTACAATTTTTTATATTTGCATATATTAATCTATACAGAATTTTTTTATTTTTTTATAAATTTATAATAGTTTTATTATATAATTAATATATTTTAACTGTGGTATTGGGTTAAAAGTTTTCTATTTCTATTCGTTGAGGACTTGGTTTAATTCTTTATATTTTCTGAGTTTGTTAATTTTAAATTTTTTTAAATCCATTTCATTATTCTATTTAAATTTATTACAATTTTTTATATTTGCATATATTAATCAATAAAGAATATTTTTATTTTTTTAAATCCACTTCATCATTCTATTTAAATTTATTACAATTTTTTATATTTGCATATATTAATCAAAAAAGAATTTTTTTATTTTTTTATAAATTTATAATAGTTTTATTATATAATTAATATATTTTAACTGTGGTATTGGGTTAAAAGTTTTCTATTTCTATTCGTTGAGGACTTGGTTTAATTCTTTATATTTTCTGAGTTTGTTAATTTTAAATTTTTTTAAATCCATTTCATTATTCTATTTAAATTTATTACAATTTTTTATATTTGCATATATTAATCAATAAAGAATATTTTTATTTTTTTAAATCCACTTCATCATTCTATTTAAATTTATTACAATTTTTTATATTTGCATATATTAATCAAAAAAGAATTTTTTTATTTTTTTATAAATTTATAATAGTTTTATTATATAATTAATATATTTTAACTGTGGTATTGGGTTAAAAGTTTTCTATTTCTATTCGTTGAGGACTTGGTTTAATTCTTTATATTTTCTGAGTTTGTTAATTTTAAATTTTTTTAAATCCATTTCATTATTCTATTTAAATTTATTACAATTTTTTATATTTGCATATATTAATCAAAAAAGAATTTTTTTATTTTTTTATAAATTTATAATAGTTTTATTATATAATGTATATATTTTAACTGTGGTATTGGGTTAAAAGTTTTCTATTTCTATTCGTTGAGGACTTGGTTGAATTCTTTATATTTTCTGAGTTTGTTAATTTTAAATTTTTTTAAATCCATTTCATTATTCTATTTAAATTTATTACAATTTTTTATATTTGCATATATTAATCTATACAGAATTTTTTTATTTTTTTATAAATTTATAATAGTTTTATTATATAATTAATATATTTTAACTGTGGTATTGGGTTGAAAGTTTTCTATTTCTATTCGTTGAGGACTTGGTTTAATTCTTTATATTTTCTGAGTTTGTTAATTTTAAATTTTTTTAAATCCATTTCATTATTCTATTTAAATTTATTACAATTTTTTATATTTGCATATATTAATCAATAAAGAATATTTTTATTTTTTTAAATCCACTTCATCATTCTATTTAAATTTATTACAATTTTTTATATTTGCATATATTAATCAAAAAAGAATTTTTTTATTTTTTTATAAATTTATAATAGTTTTATTATATAATTAATATATTTTAACTGTGGTATTGGGTTAAAAGTTTTCTATTTCTATTCGTTGAGGACTTGGTTTAATTCTTTATATTTTCTGAGTTTGTTAATTTTAAATTTTTTTAAATCCATTTCATTATTCTATTTAAATTTATTACAATTTTTTATATTTGCATATATTAATCAAAAAAGAATTTTTTTATTTTTTTATAAATTTATAATAGTTTTATTATATAATGTATATATTTTAACTGTGGTATTGGGTTAAAAGTTTTCTATTTCTATTCGTTGAGGACTTGGTTGAATTCTTTATATTTTCTGAGTTTGTTAATTTTAAATTTTTTTAAATCCATTTCATTATTCTATTTAAATTTATTACAATTTTTTATATTTGCATATATTAATCTATACAGAATTTTTTTATTTTTTTATAAATTTATAATAGTTTTATTATATAATTAATATATTTTAACTGTGGTATTGGGTTAAAAGTTTTCTATTTCTATTCGTTGAGGACTTGGTTTAATTCTTTATATTTTCTGAGTTTGTTAATTTTAAATTTTTTTAAATCCATTTCATTATTCTATTTAAATTTATTACAATTTTTTATATTTGCATATATTAATCTATACAGAATTTTTTTATTTTTTTATAAATTTATAACAGTTTTATTATATAATTAATATATTTTAACTGTGGTATGGGGTTAAAAGTTTTCTATTTCTATTCGTTGAGGACTTGGTTTAATTCTTTATATTTTCTGAGTTTGTTAATTTTAAATTTTTTTAAATCCATTTCATTATTCTATTTAAATTTATTACAATTTTTTATATTTGCATATATTAATCAATAAAGAATATTTTTATTTTTTTAAATCCACTTCATCATTCTATTTAAATTTATTACAATTTTTTATATTTGCATATATTAATCAAAAAAGAATTTTTTTATTTTTTTATAAATTTATAATAGTTTTATTATATAATTAATATATTTTAACTGTGGTATTGGGTTAAAAGTTTTCTATTTCTATTCGTTGAGGACTTGGTTTAATTCTTTATATTTTCTGAGTTTGTTAATTTTAAATTTTTTTAAATCCATTTCATTATTCTATTTAAATTTATTACAATTTTTTATATTTGCATATATTAATCAATAAAGAATATTTTTATTTTTTTAAATCCACTTCATCATTCTATTTAAATTTATTACAATTTTTTATATTTGCATATATTAATCAAAAAAGAATTTTTTTATTTTTTTATAAATTTATAATAGTTTTATTATATAATTAATATATTTTAACTGTGGTATTGGGTTAAAAGTTTTCTATTTCTATTCGTTGAGGACTTGGTTTAATTCTTTATATTTTCTGAGTTTGTTAATTTTAAATTTTTTTAAATCCATTTCATTATTCTATTTAAATTTATTACAATTTTTTATATTTGCATATATTAATCAAAAAAGAATTTTTTTATTTTTTTATAAATTTATAATAGTTTTATTATATAATGTATATATTTTAACTGTGGTATTGGGTTAAAAGTTTTCTATTTCTATTCGTTGAGGACTTGGTTGAATTCTTTATATTTTCTGAGTTTGTTAATTTTAAATTTTTTTAAATCCATTTCATTATTCTATTTAAATTTATTACAATTTTTTATATTTGCATATATTAATCTATACAGAATTTTTTTATTTTTTTATAAATTTATAATAGTTTTATTATATAATTAATATATTTTAACTGTGGTATTGGGTTAAAAGTTTTCTATTTCTATTCGTTGAGGACTTGGTTTAATTCTTTATATTTTCTGAGTTTGTTAATTTTAAATTTTTTTAAATCCATTTCATTATTCTATTTAAATTTATTACAATTTTTTATATTTGCATATATTAATCAATAAAGAATATTTTTATTTTTTTAAATCCACTTCATCATTCTATTTAAATTTATTACAATTTTTTATATTTGCATATATTAATCAAAAAAGAATTTTTTTATTTTTTTATAAATTTATAATAGTTTTATTATATAATTAATATATTTTAACTGTGGTATTGGGTTAAAAGTTTTCTATTTCTATTCGTTGAGGACTTGGTTTAATTCTTTATATTTTCTGAGTTTGTTAATTTTAAATTTTTTTAAATCCATTTCATTATTCTATTTAAATTTATTACAATTTTTTATATTTGCATATATTAATCAAAAAAGAATTTTTTTATTTTTTTATAAATTTATAATAGTTTTATTATATAATGTATATATTTTAACTGTGGTATTGGGTTAAAAGTTTTCTATTTCTATTCGTTGAGGACTTGGTTGAATTCTTTATATTTTCTGAGTTTGTTAATTTTAAATTTTTTTAAATCCATTTCATTATTCTATTTAAATTTATTACAATTTTTTATATTTGCATATATTAATCTATACAGAATTTTTTTATTTTTTTATAAATTTATAATAGTTTTATTATATAATTAATATATTTTAAATGTGGTATTGGGTTAAAAGTTTTCTATTTCTATTCGTTGAGGACTTGGTTTAATTCTTTATATTTTCTGAGTTTGTTAATTTTAAATTTTTTTAAATCCATTTCATTATTCTATTTAAATTTATTACAATTTTTTATATTTGCATATATTAATCAATAAAGAATATTTTTATTTTTTTAAATCCACTTCATCATTCTATTTAAATTTATTACAATTTTTTATATTTGCATATATTAATCAAAAAAGAATTTTTTTATTTTTTTATAAATTTATAATAGTTTTATTATATAATTAATATATTTTAACTGTGGTATTGGGTTAAAAGTTTTCTATTTCTATTCGTTGAGGACTTGGTTTAATTCTTTATATTTTCTGAGTTTGTTAATTTTAAATTTTTTTAAATCCATTTCATTATTCTATTTAAATTTATTACAATTTTTTATATTTGCATATATTAATCAAAAAAGAATTTTTTTATTTTTTTATAAATTTATAATAGTTTTATTATATAATGTATATATTTTAACTGTGGTATTGGGTTAAAAGTTTTCTATTTCTATTCGTTGAGGACTTGGTTGAATTCTTTATATTTTCTGACTTTGTTAATTTTAAATTTTTTTAAATCCATTTCATTATTCTATTTAAATTTATTACAATTTTTTATATTTGCATATATTAATCAATAAAGAATTTTTTTATTTTTTTATAAATTTATAATAGTTTTATTATATAATTAATATATTTTAACTGTGGTATTGGGTTAAAAGTTTTCTATTTCTATTCGTTGAGGACTTGGTTGAATTCTTTATATTTTCTGAGTTTGTTAATTTTAAATTTTTTTAAATCCATTTCATTATTCTATTTAAATTTATTACAATTTTTTATATTTGCATATATTAATCAATAAAGAATTTTTTTATTTTTTTAAATCCACTTCATCATTCTATTTAAATTTATTACAATTTTTTATATTTGCATATATTAATCAATAAAGAATTTTTTTATTTTTTTATAAATTTATAATAGTTTTATTATATAATTAATATATTTTAACTGTGGTATTGGGTTAAAAGTTTTCTATTTCTATTCGTTGAGGACTTGGTTGAATCCTTTACATTTTCTGAGTTTGTTAATTTTAAATTTTTTTTAATTCATTTCATTATTCTATTTAAATTTATTACAATTTTTTATATTTGCATATATTAATCAATAAAGAATTTTTTTATTTTTTTATAAATTTATAATAGTTTTATTATATAATTAATATATTTTAACTGTGGTATTGAGTTAAAAGTTTTCTATTTCTATTCGTTGAGGACTTGGTTGAATTCTTTATATTTTCTGAGTTTGTAAATTTTAAATTTTTTTAAATCCATTTCATTATTCCATTTAAATTTATTACAATTTTTTATATTTGCATATATTAATCTATACAGATTTTTTTTATTTTTTTATAAATTTATAATAGTTTTATTATATAATTAATATATTTTAACTACGGTATCGGGTTAAAAGTTTTCTATTTCTATTCGTTGAGGACTTGGTTGAATTCTTTATATTTTCTGAGTTTGTTAATTTTAAATTTTTTTAAATCCATTTCATTATTCTATTTAAATTTATTACAATTTTTAATAGTTGCATATATTAATCAATAAAGAATTTTTTTATTTTTTTATAAATTTATAATAGTTTTATTATATAATTAATATATTTTAACTGTGGTATTGGGTTAAAAGTTTTCTATTTCTATTCGTTGAGGACTTGGTTGAATTCTTTATATTTTCTGAGTTTGTTAATTTAAAATTTTTTTAAATCCATTTCATTATTCCATTTAAATTTATTAAAATTTTTTATATTTGCATATATTAATCAATAAAGAATTTTTTTATTTTTTTATAAATTTATAATAGTTTTATTATATAATTAATATATTTTAACTGTGGTATTGGGTTAAAAGTTTTCTATTTCTATTCGTTGAGGACTTGGTTGAATTCTTTATATTTTCTGAGTTTGTTAATTTAAAATTTTTTTAAATCCATTTCATTATTCCATTTAAATTTATTAAAATTTTTTATATTTGCATATATTAATCAATAAAGAATTTTTTTATTTTTTTATAAATTTATAATAGTTTTATTATATAATTAATATATTTTAACTGTGGTATTGGGTTAAAAGTTTTCTATTTCTATTCGTTGAGGACTTGGTTGAATTCTTTATATTTTCTGAGTTTGTTAATTTTAAATTTTTTTAAATCCATTTCATTATTAAATTTAAATTTATTACAATTTTTTATATTTGCATATATTAATCAATAAAGAATTTTTTTATTTTTTTATAAATTTATAATAGTTTTATTATATAATTAATATATTTTAACTGTGGTATTGGGTTAAAAGTTTTCTATTTCTATTCGTTGAGGACTTGGTTGAATTCTTTATATTTTCTGAGTTTGTTAATTTTAAATTTTTTTAAATCCATTTCATTATTCCATTTAAATTTATTACAATTTTTTATATTTGCATATATTAATCTATACAGATTTTTTTTATTTTTTTATAAATTTATAATAGTTTTATTATATAATTAATATATTTTAACTGTGGTATGGGGTTAAAAGTTTTCTATTTCTATTCGTTGAGGACTTGGTTGAATTCTTTATATTTTCTGAGTTTGTTAATTTTAAATTTTTTTAAATCCATTTCATTATTCCATTTAAATTTATTACAATTTTTTATATTTGCATATATTAATCAATAAAGATTTTTTTTATTTTTTTATAAATTTATAATAGTTTTATTATATAATTAATATATTTTAACTGTGGTATGGGGTTAAAAGTTTTCTATTTCTATTCGTTGAGGACTTGGTTGAATTCTTTATATTTTCTGAGTTTGTTAATTTTAAATTTTTTTAAATCCATTTCATTATTAAATTTAAATTTATTACAATTTTTTATATTTGCATATATTAATCAATAAAGAATTTTTTTATTTTTTTATAAATTTATAATAGTTTTATTATATAATTAATATATTTTAACTGTGGTATGGGGTTAAAAGTTTTCTATTTCTATTCGTTGAGGACTTGGTTGAATTCTTTATATTTTCTGAGTTTGTTAATTTTAAATTTTTTTAAATCCATTTCATTATTCCATTTAAATTTATTACAATTTTTTATATTTGCATATATTAATCAATAAAGATTTTTTTTATTTTTTTATAAATTTATAATAGTTTTATTATATAATTAATATATTTTAACTGTGGTATGGGGTTAAAAGTTTTCTATTTCTATTCGTTGAGGACTTGGTTGAATTCTTTATATTTTCTGAGTTTGTTAATTTTAAATTTTTTTAAATCCATTTCATTATTCCATTTAAATTTATTACAATTTTTTATATTTGCATATATTAATCAATAAAGATTTTTTTTATTTTTTTATAAATTTATAATAGTTTTATTATATAATTAATATATTTTAACTGTGGTATGGGGTTAAAAGTTTTCTATTTCTATTCGTTGAGGACTTGGTTGAATTCTTTATATTTTCTGAGTTTGTTAATTTTAAATTTTTTTAAATCCATTTCATTATTAAATTTAAATTTATTACAATTTTTTATATTTGCATATATTAATCAATAAAGAATTTTTTTATTTTTTTATAAATTTATAATAGTTTTATTATATAATTAATATATTTTAACTGTGGTATGGGGTTAAAAGTTTTCTATTTCTATTCGTTGAGGACTTGGTTGAATTCTTTATATTTTCTGAGTTTGTTAATTTTAAATTTTTTTAAATCCATTTCATTATTCCATTTAAATTTATTACAATTTTTTATATTTGCATATATTAATCAATAAAGATTTTTTTTATTTTTTTATAAATTTATAATAGTTTTATTATATAATTAATATATTTTAACTGTGGTATGGGGTTAAAAGTTTTCTATTTCTATTCGTTGAGGACTTGGTTGAATTCTTTATATTTTCTGAGTTTGTTAATTTTAAATTTTTTTAAATCCATTTCATTATTCCATTTAAATTTATTACAATTTTTTATATTTGCATATATTAATCAATAAAGATTTTTTTTATTTTTTTATAAATTTATAATAGTTTTATTATATAATTAATATATTTTAACTGTGGTATGGGGTTAAAAGTTTTCTATTTCTATTCGTTGAGGACTTGGTTGAATTCTTTATATTTTCTGAGTTTGTTAATTTTAAATTTTTTTAAATCCATTTCATTATTCCATTTAAATTTATTACAATTTTTTATATTTGCATATATTAATCTATACAGATTTTTTTTATTTTTTTATAAATTTATAATAGTTTTATTATATAATTAATATATTTTAACTGTGGTATGGGGTTAAAAGTTTTCTATTTCTATTCGTTGAGGACTTGGTTGAATTCTTTATAATTTCTGAGTTTGTTAATTTTAAATTTTTTTAAATCCATTTCATTATTCCATTTAAATTTATTACAATTTTTTATATTTGCATATATTAATCAATAAAGATTTTTTTTATTTTTTTATAAATTTATAATAGTTTTATTATATAATTAATATATTTTAACTGTGGTATGGGGTTAAAAGTTTTCTATTTCTATTCGTTGAGGACTTGGTTGAATTCTTTATATTTTCTGAGTTTGTTAATTTTAAATTTTTTTAAATCCATTTCATTATTAAATTTAAATTTATTACAATTTTTTATATTTGCATATATTAATCAATAAAGAATTTTTTTATTTTTTTATAAATTTATAATAGTTTTATTATATAATTAATATATTTTAACTGTGGTATGGGGTTAAAAGTTTTCTATTTCTATTCGTTGAGGACTTGGTTGAATTCTTTATATTTTCTGAGTTTGTTAATTTTAAATTTTTTTAAATCCATTTCATTATTCCATTTAAATTTATTACAATTTTTTATATTTGCATATATTAATCTATACAGATTTTTTTTATTTTTTTATAAATTTATAATAGTTTTATTATATAATTAATATATTTTAACTGTGGTATGGGGTTAAAAGTTTTCTATTTCTATTCGTTGAGGACTTGGTTGAATTCTTTATATTTTCTGAGTTTGTTAATTTTAAATTTTTTTAAATCCATTTCATTATTAAATTTAAATTTATTACAATTTTTTATATTTGCATATATTAATCTATACAGATTTTTTTTATTTTTTTATAAATTTATAATAGTTTTATTATATAATTAATATATTTTAACTGTGGTATGGGGTTAAAAGTTTTCTATTTCTATTCGTTGAGGACTTGGTTGAATTCTTTATATTTTCTGAGTTTGTTAATTTTAAATTTTTTTAAATCCATTTCATTATTCTATTTAAATTTATTACAATTTTTTATATTTGCATATATTAATCAATAAAGATTTTTTTTATTTTTTTATAAATTTATAATAGTTTTATTATATAATTAATATATTTTAACTGTGGTATGGGGTTAAAAGTTTTCTATTTCTATTCGTTGAGGACTTGGTTGAATTCTTTATATTTTCTGAGTTTGTTAATTTTAAATTTTTTTAAATCCATTTCATTATTAAATTTAAATTTATTACAATTTTTTATATTTGCATATATTAATCAATAAAGAATTTTTTTATTTTTTTATAAATTTATAATAGTTTTATTATATAATTAATATATTTTAACTGTGGTATGGGGTTAAAAGTTTTCTATTTCTATTCGTTGAGGACTTGGTTGAATTCTTTATATTTTCTGAGTTTGTTAATTTTAAATTTTTTTAAATCCATTTCATTATTCCATTTAAATTTATTACAATTTTTTATATTTGCATATATTAATCTATACAGATTTTTTTTATTTTTTTATAAATTTATAATAGTTTTATTATATAATTAATATATTTTAACTGTGGTATGGGGTTAAAAGTTTTCTATTTCTATTCGTTGAGGACTTGGTTGAATTCTTTATATTTTCTGAGTTTGTTAATTTTAAATTTTTTTAAATCCATTTCATTATTAAATTTAAATTTATTACAATTTTTTATATTTGCATATATTAATCAATAAAGAATTTTTTTATTTTTTTATAAATTTATAATAGTTTTATTATATAATTAATATATTTTAATTGTGGTATGGGGTTAAAAGTTTTCTATTTCTATTCGTTGAGGACTTGGTTGAATTCTTTATATTTTCTGAGTTTGTTAATTTTAAATTTTTTTAAATCCATTTCATTATTCCATTTAAATTTATTACAATTTTTTATATTTGCATATATTAATCTATACAGATTTTTTTTATTTTTTTATAAATTTATAATAGTTTTATTATATAATTAATATATTTTAACTGTGGTATGGGGTTAAAAGTTTTCTATTTCTATTCGTTGAGGACTTGGTTGAATTCTTTATATTTTCTGAGTTTGTTAATTTTAAATTTTTTTAAATCCATTTCATTATTCTATTTAAATTTATTACAATTTTTTATATTTGCATATATTAATCAATAAAGATTTTTTTTATTTTTTTATAAATTTATAATAGTTTTATTATATAATTAATATATTTTAACTGTGGTATTGGGTTAAAAGTTTTCTATTTCTATTCGTTGAGGACTTGGTTGAATTCTTTATATTTTCTGAGTTTGTTAATTTTAAATTTTTTTAAATCCATTTCATTATTAAATTTAAATTTATTACAATTTTTTATATTTGCATATATTAATCTATACAGATTTTTTTTATTTTTTTATAAATTTATAATAGTTTTATTATATAATTAATATATTTTAACTGTGGTATGGGGTTAAAAGTTTTCTATTTCTATTCGTTGAGGACTTGGTTGAATTCTTTATATTTTCTGAGTTTGTTAATTTTAAATTTTTTTAAATCCATTTCATTATTCTATTTAAATTTATTACAATTTTTTATATTTGCATATATTAATCAATAAAGATTTTTTTTATTTTTTTATAAATTTATAATAGTTTTATTATATAATTAATATATTTTAACTGTGGTATTGGGTTAAAAGTTTTCTATTTCTATTCGTTGAGGACTTGGTTGAATTCTTTATATTTTCTGAGTTTGTTAATTTTAAATTTTTTTAAATCCATTTCATTATTAAATTTAAATTTATTACAATTTTTTATATTTGCATATATTAATCTATACAGATTTTTTTTATTTTTTTATAAATTTATAATAGTTTTATTATATAATTAATATATTTTAACTGTGGTATGGGGTTAAAAGTTTTCTATTTCTATTCGTTGAGGACTTGGTTGAATTCTTTATATTTTCTGAGTTTGTTAATTTTAAATTTTTTTAAATCCATTTCATTATTCTATTTAAATTTATTACAATTTTTTATATTTGCATATATTAATCAATAAAGATTTTTTTTATTTTTTTATAAATTTATAATAGTTTTATTATATAATTAATATATTTTAACTGTGGTATTGGGTTAAAAGTTTTCTATTTCTATTCGTTGAGGACTTGGTTGAATTCTTTATATTTTCTGAGTTTGTTAATTTTAAATTTTTTTAAATCCATTTCATTATTAAATTTAAATTTATTACAATTTTTTATATTTGCATATATTAATCTATACAGATTTTTTTTATTTTTTTATAAATTTATAATAGTTTTATTATATAATTAATATATTTTAACTGTGGTATTGGGTTAAAAGTTTTCTATTTCTATTCGTTGAGGACTTGGTTGAATTCTTTATATTTTCTGAGTTTGTTAATTTTAAATTTTTTTAAATCCATTTCATTATTCTATTTAAATTTATTACAATTTTTTATATTTGCATATATTAATCAATAAAGATTTTTTTTATTTTTTTATAAATTTATAATAGTTTTATTATATAATTAATATATTTTAACTGTGGTATTGGGTTAAAAGTTTTCTATTTCTATTCGTTGAGGACTTGGTTGAATTCTTTATATTTTCTGAGTTTGTTAATTTTAAATTTTTTTAAATCCATTTCATTATTAAATTTAAATTTATTACAATTTTTTATATTTGCATATATTAATCTATACAGATTTTTTTTATTTTTTTATAAATTTATAATAGTTTTATTATATAATTAATATATTTTAACTGTGGTATGGGGTTAAAAGTTTTCTATTTCTATTCGTTGAGGACTTGGTTGAATTCTTTATATTTTCTGAGTTTGTTAATTTTAAATTTTTTTAAATCCATTTCATTATTCTATTTAAATTTATTACAATTTTTTATATTTGCATATATTAATCAATAAAGAATTTTTTTATTTTTTTATAAATTTATAATAGTTTTATTATATAATTAATATATTTTAACTGTGGTATTGGGTTAAAAGTTTTCTATTTCTATTCGTTGAGGACTTGGTTGAATTCTTTATATTTTCTGAGTTTGTTAATTTTAAATTTTTTTAAATCCATTTCATTATTAAATTTAAATTTATTACAATTTTTTATATTTGCATATATTAATCTATACAGATTTTTTTTATTTTTTTATAAATTTATAATAGTTTTATTATATAATTAATATATTTTAACTGTGGTATGGGGTTAAAAGTTTTCTATTTCTATTCGTTGAGGACTTGGTTGAATTCTTTATATTTTCTGAGTTTGTTAATTTTAAATTTTTTTAAATCCATTTCATTATTCTATTTAAATTTATTACAATTTTTTATATTTGCATATATTAATCAATAAAGAATTTTTTTATTTTTTTATAAATTTATAATAGTTTTATTATATAATTAATATATTTTAACTGTGGTATTGGGTTAAAAGTTTTCTATTTCTATTCGTTGAGGACTTGGTTGAATTCTTTATATTTTCTGAGTTTGTTAATTTTAAATTTTTTTAAATCCATTTCATTATTAAATTTAAATTTATTACAATTTTTTATATTTGCATATATTAATCAATAAAGATTTTTTTTATTTTTTTATAAATTTATAATAGTTTTATTATATAATTAATATATTTTAACTGTGGTATTGGGTTAAAAGTTTTCTATTTCTATTCGTTGAGGACTTGGTTGAATTCTTTATATTTTCTGAGTTTGTTAATTTTAAATTTTTTTAAATCCATTTCATTATTAAATTTAAATTTATTACAATTTTTTATATTTGCATATATTAATCTATACAGATTTTTTTTATTTTTTTATAAATTTATAATAGTTTTATTATATAATTAATATATTTTAACTGTGGTATGGGGTTAAAAGTTTTCTATTTCTATTCGTTGAGGACTTGGTTGAATTCTTTATAATTTCTGAGTTTGTTAATTTTAAATTTTTTTAAATCCATTTCATTATTCTATTTAAATTTATTACAATTTTTTATATTTGCATATATTAATCAATAAAGAATTTTTTTATTTTTTTATAAATTTATAATAGTTTTATTATATAATTAATATATTTTAACTGTGGTATTGGGTTAAAAGTTTTCTATTTCTATTCGTTGAGGACTTGGTTGAATTCTTTATATTTTCTGAGTTTGTTAATTTTAAATTTTTTTAAATCCATTTCATTATTAAATTTAAATTTATTACAATTTTTTATATTTGCATATATTAATCTATACAGATTTTTTTTATTTTTTTATAAATTTATAATAGTTTTATTATATAATTAATATATTTTAACTGTGGTATGGGGTTAAAAGTTTTCTATTTCTATTCGTTGAGGACTTGGTTGAATTCTTTATATTTTCTGAGTTTGTTAATTTTAAATTTTTTTAAATCCATTTCATTATTAAATTTAAATTTATTACAATTTTTTATATTTGCATATATTAATCTATACAGATTTTTTTTATTTTTTTATAAATTTATAATAGTTTTATTATATAATTAATATATTTTAACTGTGGTATGGGGTTAAAAGTTTTCTATTTCTATTCGTTGAGGACTTGGTTGAATTCTTTATATTTTCTGAGTTTGTTAATTTTAAATTTTTTTAAATCCA
Source organism: Ormia ochracea (assembly GCA_963402855.1). Classification (NCBI taxonomy): domain Eukaryota; kingdom Metazoa; phylum Arthropoda; class Insecta; order Diptera; family Tachinidae; genus Ormia; species Ormia ochracea. The sequence goes on from OY727108.1 coordinate 14,717,223, forward strand.
TTTCATTATTAAATTTAAATTTATTACAATTTTTTATATTTGCATATATTAATCTATACAGATTTTTTTTATTTTTTTATAAATTTATAATAGTTTTATTATATAATTAATATATTTTAACTGTGGTATGGGGTTAAAAGTTTTCTATTTCTATTCGTTGAGGACTTGGTTGAATTCTTTATATTTTCTGAGTTTGTTAATTTTAAATTTTTTTAAATCCATTTCATTATTCTATTTAAATTTATTACAATTTTTTATATTTGCATATATTAATCAATAAAGAATTTTTTTATTTTTTTATAAATTTATAATAGTTTTATTATATAATTAATATATTTTAACTGTGGTATGGGGTTAAAAGTTTTCTATTTCTATTCGTTGAGGACATGGCTGAATTCTTTATCTTCTGAGTTTGTTAATTTAAAATTTTTTTAAATCCATTTCATTATTCTATTTAAATTTATTACAATTTTTTATATTTGCATATATTAATCTATACAGATTTTTTTTATTTTTTTATAAATTTATAATAGTTTTATTATATAATTAATATATTTTAACTGTGGTATGGGGTTAAAAGTTTTCTATTTCTATTCGTTGAGGACTTGGTTGAATTCTTTATATTTTCTGAGTTTGTTAATTTTAAATTTTTTTAAATCCATTTCATTATTCTATTTAAATTTATTACAATTTTTTATATTTGCATATATTAATCAATAAAGAATTTTTTTATTTTTTTATAAATTTATAATAGTTTTATTATATAATTAATATATTTTAACTGTGGTATGGGGTTAAAAGTTTTCTATTTCTATTCGTTGAGGACATGGCTGAATTCTTTATCTTCTGAGTTTGTTAATTTAAAATTTTTTTAAATCCATTTCATTATTCTATTTAAATTTATTACAATTTTTTATATTTGCATATATTAATCTATACAGATTTTTTTTATTTTTTTATAAATTTATAATAGTTTTATTATATAATTAATATATTTTAACTGTGGTATGGGGTTAAAAGTTTTCTATTTCTATTCGTTGAGGACTTGGTTGAATTCTTTACATTTTCTGAGTTTGTTAATTTTAAATTTTTTTAAATCCATTTCATTATTCCATTTAAATTTATTACAATTTTTTATATTTGCATATATTAATCTATACAGATTTTTTTTATTTTTTTATAAATTTATAATAGTTTTATTATATAATTAATATATTTTAACTGTGGTATTGGGTTAAAAGTTTTCTATTTCTATTCGTTGAGGACATGGCTGAATTCTTTATCTTCTGAGTTTGTTAATTTAAAATTTTTTTAAATCCATTTCATTATTCTATTTAAATTTATTACAATTTTTTATATTTGCATATATTAATCTATACAGATTTTTTTTATTTTTTTATAAATTTATAATAGTTTTATTATATAATTAATATATTTTAACTGTGGTATTGGGTTAAAAGTTTTCTATTTCTATTCGTTGAGGACTTGGTTGAATTCTTTATATTTTCTGAGTTTGTTAATTTTAAATTTTTTTAAATCCATTTCATTATTCCATTTAAATTTATTACAATTTTTTATATTTGCATATATTAATCTATACAGAATTTTTTTATTTTTTTATAAATTTATAATAGTTTTATTATATAATTAATATATTTTAACTGTGGTATTGGGTTAAAAGTTTTCTATTTCTATTCGTTGAGGACATGGCTGAATTCTTTATCTTCTGAGTTTGTTAATTTAAAATTTTTTAAATCCATTTCATTATTCTATTTAAATTTATTACAATTTTTTATATTTGCATATATTAATCTATACAGATTTTTTTTATTTTTTTATAAATTTATAATAGTTTTATTATATAATTAATATATTTTAACTGTGGTATTGGGTTAAAAGTTTTCTATTTCTATTCGTTGAGGACATGGCTGAATTCTTTATCTTCTGAGTTTGTTAATTTAAAATTTTTTTAAATCCATTTCATTATTCTATTTAAATTTATTACAATTTTTTATATTTGCATATATTAATCAATAGAGAATTTTTTTATTTTTTTATAAATTTATAATAGTTTTATTATATAATTAATATATTTTAACTGTGGTATGGGGTTAAAAGTTTTCTATTTCTATTCGTTGAGGACTTGGTTGAATTCTTTATATTTTCTGAGTTTGTTAATTTTAAATTTTTTTAAATCCATTTCATTATTCCATTTAAATTTATTACAATTTTTTATATTTGCATATATTAATCTATACAGAATTTTTTTATTTTTTTATAAATTTATAATAGTTTTATTATATAATTAATATATTTTAACTGTGGTATTGGGTTAAAAGTTTTCTATTTCTATTCGTTGAGGACTTGGTTGAATTCTTTATATTTTCTGAGTTTGTTAATTTTAAATTTTTTTAAATCCATTTCATTATTCCATTTAAATTTATTACAATTTTTTATATTTGCATATATTAATCTATACAGAATTTTTTTATTTTTTTATAAATTTATAATAGTTTTATTATATAATTAATATATTTTAACTGTGGTATTGGGTTAAAAGTTTTCTATTTCTATTCGTTGAGGACATGGCTGAATTCTTTATCTTCTGAGTTTGTTAATTTAAAATTTTTTAAATCCATTTCATTATTCTATTTAAATTTATTACAATTTTTTATATTTGCATATATTAATCTATACAGATTTTTTTTATTTTTTTATAAATTTATAATAGTTTTATTATATAATTAATATATTTTAACTGTGGTATTGGGTTAAAAGTTTTCTATTTCTATTCGTTGAGGACATGGCTGAATTCTTTATCTTCTGAGTTTGTTAATTTAAAATTTTTTTAAATCCATTTCATTATTCTATTTAAATTTATTACAATTTTTTATATTTGCATATATTAATCAATAGAGAATTTTTTTATTTTTTTATAAATTTATAATAGTTTTATTATATAATTAATATATTTTAACTGTGGTATGGGGTTAAAAGTTTTCTATTTCTATTCGTTGAGGACTTGGTTGAATTCTTTATATTTTCTGAGTTTGTTAATTTTAAATTTTTTTAAATCCATTTCATTATTCCATTTAAATTTATTACAATTTTTTATATTTGCATATATTAATCTATACAGAATTTTTTTATTTTTTTATAAATTTATAATAGTTTTATTATATAATTAATATATTTTAACTGTGGTATTGGGTTAAAAGTTTTCTATTTCTATTCGTTGAGGACTTGGTTGAATTCTTTATATTTTCTGAGTTTGTTAATTTTAAATTTTTTTAAATCCATTTCATTATTCCATTTAAATTTATTACAATTTTTTATATTTGCATATATTAATCTATACAGAATTTTTTTATTTTTTTATAAATTTATAATAGTTTTATTATATAATTAATATATTTTAACTGTGGTATTGGGTTAAAAGTTTTCTATTTCTATTCGTTGAGGACATGGCTGAATTCTTTATCTTCTGAGTTTGTTAATTTAAAATTTTTTAAATCCATTTCATTATTCTATTTAAATTTATTACAATTTTTTATATTTGCATATATTAATCTATACAGATTTTTTTTATTTTTTTATAAATTTATAATAGTTTTATTATATAATTAATATATTTTAACTGTGGTATTGGGTTAAAAGTTTTCTATTTCTATTCGTTGAGGACATGGCTGAATTCTTTATCTTCTGAGTTTGTTAATTTAAAATTTTTTTAAATCCATTTCATTATTCTATTTAAATTTATTACAATTTTTTATATTTGCATATATTAATCAATAGAGAATTTTTTTATTTTTTTATAAATTTATAATAGTTTTATTATATAATTAATATATTTTAACTGTGGTATGGGGTTAAAAGTTTTCTATTTCTATTCGTTGAGGACTTGGTTGAATTCTTTATATTTTCTGAGTTTGTTAATTTTAAATTTTTTTAAATCCATTTCATTATTCCATTTAAATTTATTACAATTTTTTATATTTGCATATATTAATCTATACAGAATTTTTTTATTTTTTTATAAATTTATAATAGTTTTATTATATAATTAATATATTTTAACTGTGGTATTGGGTTAAAAGTTTTCTATTTCTATCCGTTGAAGACTTGAGTTTTGAGTTTGTTAATTTTAAATTTTTTTAAATCCATTTCTGCGAGTGGGAGCCCAAAAAACATAATAAAAGAGTAGGAATAAGAATATACATATTTCTTAAAAAAAGATATAAAGATGAAAACTAAAGTATAAAAATATTATTAAAATATTATATTTTTAGTTTAAACTTGCAATTAAGAAAGAAAGTAGAAAAACTAAAGAGATTAATATTTTTACATAAAATTATTTTTTATTTATTTTAAATTGTTCCCGTTTTGTTGTATGTATTTTTACATCTGGATTTTAATATATTATGTTTTGCTTATTTACACTTAAGTTTAAATTACAGTAAGTCGGAAAATAAACGTTTCAAACGAAATTATTCGATTTTTATTCAAATGAAGCAGCCTAAAAAGATTTTCATATATAAAACCTTTGAAAAGGAATTCATTATTCATTTAATTTATTCTAAGATTAAAACAGATCCAATTTATATATAGACAACTTCAGTTTAAGTCACTTTTGAATTTTTGTTTTAAAAAATATGATAATTAAAAATCTGCTGTGAAAATTATTTTAAAATTCCATTTTCATGTTTAAATGAAATAGCAAATTTTAAAGAAATTAAAATAAGTGAAATGAAAGAGATGATTCAAGGACATTTCGTACAGAAGAAGTACAAAAAGGGGTGCAAATGAAGGTACGTCAATGGTGTAGACAAATAGGATTAAGTGCATTCCAAGCATAAATAATTTTAGCAAATGATTAACTTCTAACAATTCAATTAAATTTCTAATAACTCAGCACGAAACCGTCAAAGCATTTGAGTATGTTGCGTGCTTAATGAGCGTTTCTAAGAAGTTGGGTCTGCTCTTCTTAAAGAAATGTTTCTACTGGTCGCGATTAGCTCAAGGTTCGGTTTTACAATGAGGTCAATTGGTCAAGAAATATTCGCGTTATATACGAACAGCCCTTTTCGATGTGCGGAAAATGTTTTACTATTCTGAATTAAACGATTCCATATTATGAGTTGTTTAGTTTTATTTATTATAAATTTTTTTAAATGCCTTATTTTTTATACATTAAACAAGTTTTCATTTTTAGTTTTCTTTTTATTAATTGAAAGTAATTCAAAGTAATTCAAAGTAATTCAAAGCAATCCAAAGTACAAACAATTTAGGATGCTCTGCGAAAATTTTCTTTAAACAAATTAGGAAAGGAAATATATAAAAATTTACATATTTATTTAATATTTGTTTTCTATTTAATCTTAAATTACTTTTTTATTCTTAAAGGAAAATTTTTAAAAAAAATAAAAAATTGGTTTTTTATATCTTTTGTCTCTTCCAGTACTTTGCTGTATTACTTCTGTCCATTGCTAAACGTTTGTTTAGCGGTGTCGGTGTTATTCCTTGTATTTCAAGTTCTAACTTTTTGAGGTATAATAACATCCACTGGACGTCCTGAAGTACCTCAACTGGACATGTGTCCAAAACGGGCAAACTTTCCTCGATTAGTTTTGTGGAAAGGCTCACTTTTAACTGGCTTATGAAAGTTTGTCTGTGTTTTCGCCATCCTAGTTGATCACGATAAAGAAATAAATCGTATCCAATCCTTGTATTATTCATAATTTGATGCTTGTTATAGGATTATACTATATAATATTGATGTATTGTTGTCAGCGAGTTACTGAAACTATTTAAGAATTACTGCTTGCGCGTTTTCGCATAAACTTGTATATGCAACGGCTGTTGAAGTTCTGTGCAGTTCTTTTCCATTGCCTTCAGTTTTTACTGTAGACAAAATTTATAAAATGTATGTAAGACATTCACTACATCTGGTTGTCTTGTGTTCGCTACTTCAACCAATCAAAAAGCAGGGTTTAGGGTAGAAGCAAGAAAACGAATGTAATATGACGCGTACGACGATAGGTACTCAATGCGAGTGTGACACCTCGGGGTGTGAGTTCTGCTGAGACAGTCACTACGCTTACACGCGCAGACGCATTTGCAATATTAAACGGAAAATTTGTTATTCAAAATTATAAAACGATCTTAAAATTTTAAAATCAGAAAAAAATCTTACAAAATATATAGAGAAGAATATTAAAACAAAAATTATAAGCGATATTGAATTTAAATAAATAAATTAAAACACAAATTACTGAAATGGTAAAACTATGAAATATATTCCAAAAACTTCAGTGTTAATATATTTGTTTTTTATACATTTTTCCAGGATCCCGAATTAGTTAGGCAATTGATGGGCGAAACAAATGAAAACAATTGCGATTTAAGAGACTGCAATATGTTGTCTCGTCATCCTGAGCTAGAGCCACGTGACCGTACCATGATACTTCACTGGTTAATGGGATTATGCGATTTTCATAAATTGCATCGGGAAACCTATTATTTGGCCGTGGATTACGTAGACCGTTATTTGACTGCTCAGAAGAATGTAAGAAAATCGCATTTACAACTGATTGCGATTACCTGCCTTTTTGTAGCAGCCAAGCTTGAGGAAACTTATCCACCTGATATTAAGGAATTTGCCTACGTCACTAACGGTGCTTATCACGAGTCAGATATATTGGACCAAGAAAATTTACTACTGCAAGCTTTGCAGTGCGGCAGTACACCCATAACGCCTATCGGTTGGCTAGGTGTCTACATGCATACACATGTGTGTAACCGTATGATGAACTGGTCTCAAATTATACCTCCCTCAATATCACATCCGGCCCTTATTGACAACAACAACACTTCCGTGCAGTCACACTGTAGTGAAGTTGACGGTGGTCCCCAATTTTCCGGCCTAGACTTTATGCAAACAGCTCAACTAATGGATGTATGTTCTCTGGACATTGGATTTGGCAAATTCACATATTCCGTAGTTGCCGCAGCTGCCATATCGCATAAATTTGACAAGTAAGTAAAATTTTTCCAAGATGGAACATCCTAAAAAATAAACAAAGAAAATAATTATTTATACCTATTTAATTATAATTTATTTATTTATTTTACAGGGGAACTGCTATACGTTGTTCGGGTCTCGATTGGCAAACAATACAGCCATGTGCAACCTGGATGCACCCATTCGCTCAAGTGATGTCAGAAAACTCACATTTAGAGTACGTGAATCCAGATTTGAATATTAAATTCAGCATTATGCACGATGGCTTGCATATTTTACAAACATTTGTTACTTCAACAATGGATTTGTTTGTAAGTATATTATTTAAATTTTATTTTACACTTCTTTATTAATTATATTATAAATTACGGATTAACAATTTTAATAACTTTAAATAATATATATTTTGTAGAATCGCGGTTGTTTTTTGCAACTATTGAAGATCGCCGCAACTACCTTTGATGAAGAACCAAACCAAGAAAACTGAGAAAACAACAACAACAAGGACAACATGTGCAATTAAGTCTTGTGCTCAAAAGGAATCACTCCGCTGTCCGAGATTTAAAATTTTCCAATTGGCTATTTCTAGTTTAATTTTCTTCTTCTCTTTTTTTCAAAATTCTTTCACCGCAGTCATTTAAGCGCATGTTAAGACATAATTATATATTTAATGCTTAAGTTAAAATTTCAATTAGTTTAATTTTCAACAAGTTTATATTCTAGTTTTATATTGTCAATAATTATTTCAAAAAAAAAACTCAAAACTACTACGCTTCTTTGCATTAAAATGTTTAATAAACACAACGTGTAAAATTTGTAAATAATTTTTTTTTTTTAAATATACATATATTTATATAACAAAACCAAATGGTTAAATTGGTTTTATTAAAAACTTGAAATTCTAAAAAAACTAAGAAACGATTTCGCTTACTTTTCTTTACCGTCTTTCATAATTAAAGAATGAATAGTGCTTATTAATGTCGATGCCTTTTTTATAGTAAAATATAAATTATAAAGTATTTACATACGTATGTATGTATGTACATATATTCTTGATCCTTATGGGAAAGGGTGTTCATTGCAGTTTGTTCGTTTGTATGTCATCGGTGGATTTGTTGCGGGGCAAATCGAGCTTAGATTTTCTTTGAAGCCAAAAATTTAAAAATCCATGTGGTTCATGTGTGTGTGTGTGGCCACGCACGTATTGACATGCATGAACATGCATGTTTTTATATTTACGCACTATAATAAAATTTTAGGTATTTCCAGTACGTTTGAATCTTATTCTCGCTTATTAAATTTTGAATATGAAGTTTTTTCTTTGGCACAGTTTTTTGAAGTATTTTTGGACAAGCATGATTAGAAAAAGAAAAGTACTGAATTATTAGAAGTTTTTAGTTAATCGTTTGCTAAAATTATTTATGCTTCGAATGCACTTAATCCTATTTGTCTACACCATTGACGTACCTTCATTTGCACCCCTTTTTGTACTTCTTCTGTACGAAATGTCCTTGAATCATCTCTTTCATTTCACTTATTTTAATTTCTTTATAATTTTCTATTTCCTTTAATTATTTTTTTTTTTTTGGTTGGCTTAATTAAAGTTAATTTTATTTTGTTTACTAGACGCAAGACCAAGAAATTTTCTTAAAAAAAAAGTCTACACGTGTTAAAAACGAACATGAAATTAGAAAGAAATTTTAAAATATTTAACATGAAAATGGAATTTTAAAATAAGTAATTTTAAGCTTAAATATTGCCATAATTTGCACAGCAGATTTTTAATTATAATATTTTTTAACACAAAAATTCAAAAATAACTTAAAGTGAATATGTTTATATATAAATTGGGCCTGTTTTAAGGTTAGAAAAATATAATTTATTTTTTATAAATTAAATGAATAAAAAATTTCTTTTCAAAGGTTTTATATATGAAAATCTTTTTAGGCTGCTTCATTTGAATAAAAATCGAATAATTTCGTTTGAAACGTTTATATATTTTCCGACTTACTGTAATTTAAACTTAAGTGTAAATAAGCAAAACATAATATATTAAAATCTAGATGTAAAAATACATACAACAAAACGCGAACAATTTAAAATAAATAAAAAATAATTTTATGTAAAAATATTAATCTCTTTAGTTTTTCTACTTTCTTTCTTAATTGCAAGTTTAAACTAAAAATATAATATTTTAATAATATTTTCATACTTTAGTTTTCATCTTTATATCTTTTTTTAAGAAATATGTATATTCTTATTCCTACTCTTTTATTATGTTTTTTTGGGCTCCCACTCGCAGAAATGGATTTAAAAAAATTTAAAATTAACAAACTCAGAAAATATAAAGAATTAAACCAAGTCCTCAACGAATAGAAATAGAAAACTTTTAACCCAATACCACAGTTAAAATATATTAATTATATAATAAAACTATTATAAATTTATAAAAAAAAATAAAAAATTCTTTATTGATTAATATATGCAACTATTAAAAATTGTAATAAATTTAAATAGAATAATGAAATGGATTTAAAAAAATTTAAAATTAACAAACTCAGAAAATATAAAGAATTCAACCAAGTCCTCAACGAATAGAAATAGAAAACTTTTAACCCGATACCACAGTTAAAATATATTAATTATATAATAAAACTATTATAAATTTATAAAAAAATTCTTTATTGATTAATATATGCAAATATAAAAAATTGTAATAAATTTAAATGGAATAATGAAATGGATTTAAAAAAATTTAAAATTAACAAACTCAGAAAATATAAAGAATTCAACCAAGTCCTCAACGAATAGAAATAGAAAACTTTTAACCCAATACCACAGTTAAAATATATTAATTATATAATAAAACTATTATAAATTTATAAAAAAATAAAAAAATTCTTTATTGATTAATATATGCAAATATAAGAAATTGTAATAAATTTAAATAGAATAATGAAATGGATTTAAAAAAATTTAAAATTAACAAACTCAGAAAATATAAAGAATTCAACCAAGTCCTCAACGAATAGAAATAGAAAACTTTTAACCCAATACCACAGTTAAAATATATTAATTATATAATAAAACTATTATAAATTTATAAAAAAATAAAAAAATTCTTTATTGATTAATATATGCAAATATAAAAAATTGTAATAAATTTAAATAGAATAATGAAATGGATTTAAAAAAATTTAAAATTAACAAACTCAGAAAATATAAAGAATTCAACCAAGTCCTCAACGAATAGAAATAGAAAACTTTTAACCCGATACCACAGTTAAAATATATTAATTATATAATAAAACTATTATAAATTTATAAAAAAATAAAAAAATTCTTTATTGATTAATATATGCAAATATAAAAAATTGTAATAAATTTAAATAGAATAATGAAATGGATTTAAAAAAATTTAAAATTAACAAACTCAGAAAATATAAAGAATTCAACCAAGTCCTCAACGAATAGAAATAGAAAACTTTTAACCCAATACCACAGTTAAAATATATTAATTATATAATAAAACTATTATAAATTTATAAAAAAATAAAAAAATTCTGTATAGATTAATATATGCAAATATAAAAAATTGTAATAAATTTAAATAGAATAATGAAATGGATTTAAAAAAATTTTAAATTAACAAACTCAGAAAATATAAAGAATTCAACCAAGTCCTCAACGAATAGAAATAGAAAACTTTTAACCCAATACCACAGTTAAAATATATTAATTATATAATAAAACTATTATAAATTTATAAAAAAATAAAAAAATTCTTTATTGATTAATATATGCAAATATAAGAAATTGTAATAAATTTAAATAGAATAATGAAATGGATTTAAAAAAATTTAAAATTAACAAACTCAGAAAATATAAAGAATTCAACCAAGTCCTCAACGAATAGAAATAGAAAACTTTTAACCCAATACCACAGTTAAAATATATTAATTATATAATAAAACTATTATAAATTTATAAAAAAATAAAAAAATTCTTTATTGATTAATATATGCAAATATAAGAAATTGTAATAAATTTAAATAGAATAATGAAATGGATTTAAAAAAATTTAAAATTAACAAACTCAGAAAATATAAAGAATTCAACCAAGTCCTCAACGAATAGAAATAGAAAACTTTTAACCCAATACCACAGTTAAAATATATTAATTATATAATAAAACTATTATAAATTTATAAAAAAATAAAAAAATTCTTTATTGATTAATATATGCAAATATTAAAAAATGTAATAAATCTTAAATAATTGATAAAAGTTGAATTTGAATTGATGACTAAATGTTAAATATTTATATATAAATATATATAAAAATAATAATTTATAATATAATAATTGAGTGGGAAACCAAAACTATTTACAAGTATGAATCACTCATTAAACGCATTCACTGTATGTGGCTACAGGATGCTCCTGAATTTTCATTTTTCTCATTATTCTTATGTTCGCTACTCCACACAACCAAGAAGCAACGATCTTCAATGTGTCAGGCTGTGTGTTTTTAATTTGCTGGTACTTAAAAATGGTTGCTAAAGATATTAATGTTTTCTACCATACGAGCATTCATGAATTTCAGCATAATGGCAGCACATTAACATCCCTTGTTGGTTTTGTACATGGTGGTGTATGACAGGCAGTTAATGCATAGAGTCATTGAAAAGGGATTAACTTTGGGATCTTTAAGATGGTGCCGGCCAGATTAAAAAAGACTATTTTTCAAATTGTGTTAGATTTCACACAAAATTTATACTTGTGAGTACATTTGCAAAAGGAATTACGGTGTCAGTGTTCATTAGAAGCCTTTCCAAAGAATAATATTTTCAATGGGATTTTTGGATTTTATTTATTCTTGTATAAGTCAATATACAATTCCGGCATGACCTGATTACTCTATATAGATTATGTAATCCCTTTATGTAATCCTTTATTTATTTTATGTAGCATAAAATGCACTTCTTGGCATTTCTTGGCACTGAATTATCAGAGCGTTTCAAACAACCGCTAACAGTTTCAAGCTGTTACATAAATGAACCTGAACTGCACTATAAATTTATCAATTTAAGATGAAATTACGGTTCTCTTTGTTGTTTATTTGAAAAATAGTCTTTTTTAATCTGGCCCGCGCCAGATTATAGGTTGTGTGGAGTAGCGAACATAAGAATAATGAGAAAAATGAAAATTCAGGAGCATCCTCTAGCCACATACAGTAAATGCGTTTAATAGTGATGGGAATATTTTTATTTTTCTATAAATTTATAATAGTTTTATTATATAATTAATATATTTTAACTGTGGTATTGGGTTAAAAGTTTTCTATTTCTATTCGTTGAGGACTTGGTTGAATTCTTTATATTTTCTGAGTTTGTTAATTTTAAATTTTTTTAAATCCATTTCATTATTCTATTTAAATTTATTACAATTTTTAATAGTTGCATATATTAATCAATAAAGAATTTTTTTATTTTTTTATAAATTTATAATAGTTTTATTATATAATTAATATATTTTAACTGTGGTATTGGGTTAAAAGCTTTCTATTTCTATTCGTTGAGGACTTGGTTGAATTCTTTATATTTTCTGAGTTTGTTAATTTAAAATTTTTTTAAATCCATTTCATTATTTCATTATTTTTATTCAGTGTTCATTAGAAGCCTTTCGAAAGAATAATATTTTGAATGGGATTTTTGGATTTGCAATAAATCGTTGTTGTTTTGTTGTTGTTTTTCAGAGGATTGGACTGAAGATTATTTGATAATAACTTATGTTTCAGAAATTTGTTCCGAAATTGAAACTAACGCAAATTTCGTAATTTTAGTTTATTAGTTTTTACTTTTTTTTGGTCATTTACAATTTTTGAAGTGTAGAATATCTGCTTCAATAACAATGATTATAAAAATAAATTTCTTTTAATTATTTAAGCAATTTGATTTTAACTATTTTATTATATTCTTTTAAAGAACTGATGTTAAGTACTACGTATGGATTTGTGCACGTATGTATGGATATAAGCAACTGTTACACATAACTGTCCTTTTAATGTACACACTATATATACATACATATATAGAAATCCATATATAAGTATATAAGTAGATGCCAATGTAATTTATAAAATAAAACCCGTCACGCATAATCGGACAAGGACATAATAAACATCTACATAAAATATTTGACACGTATCTCACAAAAATAATATTACAAAGTAAATTTTTTATAATCACATATAACATTCAGATAATTCAGATTATTTCTATAAGAATAGATGCAATAGTTACATACATAATTTACATAATTGTTAATAAGTTTCTCTCAATATGGTTGAAGGAAAAATATTAAATGAAAAATGATAAAAAATCAAAATCTGTTGCTCAACTACGTGCCGCCAACTACGGAAGTGGTAAAGCTATGAAGTATTCCAAAAAGTCCACTGTTCATATATTTAATTTTTTATACATTTTTTCAGGATCCCGAATTAGGATTAACATATATGTATTATGATGATGCTGATGCCTCTGTTGGTTCCTCTGCTTATACATCGGCAGGTGATGATATCTTAGGTCAAGAATCGGGCACCTATGATATAACCGATAATACTAACAGTTTAGGCCAGGAAGATGACTATGAAGATAACTATGAATATGATTGTAACTCCGATCAGGTAAAGCACGACAGTTTAACCAGTATGGTATGCCGTCGACTGCGAAACAGATGAAAACAATTGCAATTTAAGAGACTGCAATTGTTGTCTCGTCATCCTGAGCTAGAGCCACGTGACCGTCCCATGATACTTCACTGGCTAATGACGTTATGCGACTTTCATAAATTGCACCGGGAAACCTATTATTTGGCCGTGGATTACCAACACCGTTATTTGACTGCTCAGAAGAATGTGGCGAAATCCCATTTACAACTGATTGCGATTACCTGACAAATTTGATGAAAGTTCTCCATCGGGAATTGATCAGTTTGCCCCGCTCACTGAAGGCGCTTGTCAAGAGTCAGATATATCGGAACAAGAAATTTTACTATCGCTGATTTCTGGATTGTTTCGTTATGATCACTAGTTGTCTCAGTTTATACTCGTACATGCGAGCTCAACGATTTTTTATGTTCGCGATGTAGAAGATGTTTTAAAAATTAAGCTGACTGTACTAAAAGTAATACTGACTGTACTACACTGTCCTTTCGAAAGTGAATAAAATGCATGTTCATAAAAAGGAATAGCAGAAGTTTCGTTTTTAAAGAAAGTTGTTTAACTGTTTCATTGTATACAAATTCTTTCAATTAGGGTTTGCCGCATAAACTCTTTCAAGGGGATTTGGGAAAAATTCGAAACATTTTAGAAATCGAAGAGTCTCACAACTCGAAGGAAGAAGGATATAAAGTTTCAACTTTGCAAGTGGGCATTTAGCTGGCACACTTCTTTCATGAATAAGCGAAGTTGGTTATCAACTGAGAAAGTGTACGTGTAGTATTATTACATGGCTTTTGAGACCCAGATAAATTTCAAAAATTTTCATTGCTTTCAAGGAAGTTAAATTTTTTAAATGCAGTGAAATCTGGATGTTCAAGGAAAAACTCGGAGAGGTCTGGAATGAATTAGTATTAAATTTATTGGTTTGATTTGAATATAGAGTGAAGTCAAAGTCCTTTTTATATATTGAATTAATTGAAAATCTTACAGTACAGAGAATATTTAGTTCAATATTTGCTCCACAAGCCCTCTTTCTGCAAAACAACAACAAAGATTTTTTGCAATAAAAAAGAGAACCGTAATTTCATTTTAAATTGATAAATTTATAGTGAAGTTCAGGTTCATTTATGTAATAGCTTGAAACTGTTAGTGGTTGTTTGAAACGCTCTGATAATTGAGTGCTAAGAAATGCCAAGAAGTGCATTTTATGCTACATAAAATAAATTAAAGGGATTACATTTTCTATATAGAGTAATCAGGTCATGCCGGAATTGTATATTGACTTATACAAGAATAAATAAAATCCAAGAATCCCATTGAAAATATTATTCTTTTGAAAGGCTTCTAATGAACACTGAAACCGTAACTCCTTTTGCAAATGTACTCACAAGTATAAATTTTGTGTGAAATCTAACACAATTTGAAAAATAGTCTTTTTTAATCTGGCCGGCACCATCTTAAAGATCCCAAAGTTAATCCCTTTTCAATGACTCTATGCATTAACTGCCTGTCATACACCACCATGTACAAAACCAACAAGGGATGTTAATGTGCTGCCATTATGCTGAAATTCATGAATGCTCGTATGGTAGAAAACATTAATATCTTTAGCAACCATTTTTAAGTACCAGCAAATTAAAAACACACAGCCTGACACATTGAAGATCGTTGCTTCTTGGTTGTGTGGAGTAGCGAACATAAGAATAATGAGAAAAATGAAAATTCAGGAGCATCCTGTAGCCACATACAGTGAATGCGTTTAATAGTGATGGGAATATTTTTATTTTTCTATAAATTTATAATAGTTTTATTATATAATTAATATATTTTAACTGTGGTATTGGGTTAAAAGTTTTCTATTTCTATTCATTGAGGACTTGGTTGAATTCTTTATATTTTCTGAGTTTGTTAATTTTAAATTTTTTTAAATCCATTTCATTATTCTATTTAAATTTATTACAATTTTTTATATTTGCATATATTAATCAATAAAGAATTTTTTTATTTTTTTATAAATTTATAATAGTTTTATTATATAATTAATATATTTTAACTGTGGTATGGGGTTAAAAGTTTTCTATTTCTATTCGTTGAGGACTTGGTTGAATTCTTTATATTTTCTGAGTTTGTTCATTTTAAATTTTTTTAAATCCATTTCATTATTCTATTTAAATTTATTACAATTTTTTATATTTGCATATATTAATCAATAAAGAATTTTTTTATTTTTTTATAAATTTATAATAGTTTTATTATATAATTAATATATTTTAACTGTGGTTAAAAGTTTTCTATTTCTATTCGTTGAGGACTTGGTTGAATTCTTTATATTTTCTGAGTTTGTTAATTTTAAATTTTTTTAAATCCATTTCATTATTCTATTTAAATTTATTACAATTTTTTATATTTGCATATATTAATCAATAAAGAATTTTTTTATTTTTTTATAAATTTATAATAGTTTTATTATATAATTAATATATTTTAACTGTGGTATGGGGTTAAAAGTTTTCTATTTCTATTCGTTGAGGACTTGGTTGAATTCTTTATATTTTCTGAGTTTGTTCATTTTAAATTTTTTTAAATCCATTTCATTATTCTATTTAAATTTATTACAATTTTTTATATTTGCATATATTAATCAATAAAGAATTTTTTTATTTTTTTATAAATTTATAATAGTTTTATTATATAATTAATATATTTTAACTGTGGTTAAAAGTTTTCTATTTCTATTCGTTGAGGACTTGGTTGAATTCTTTATATTTTCTGAGTTTGTTAATTTTAAATTTTTTTAAATCCATTTCATTATTCTATTTAAATTTATTACAATTTTTTATATTTGCATATATTAATCAATAAAGAATTTTTTTATTTTTTTATAAATTTATAATAGTTTTATTATATAATTAATATATTTTAACTGTGGTATGGGGTTAAAAGTTTTCTATTTCTATTCGTTGAGGACTTGGTTGAATTCTTTATATTTTCTGAGTTTGTTAATTTTAAATTTTTTTAAATCCATTTCATTATTCTATTTAAATTTATTACAATTTTTTATATTTGCATATATTAATCAATAGAGAATTTTTTTATTTTTTTATAAATTTATAATAGTTTTATTATATAATTCATATATTTTAAC
Source organism: Ormia ochracea (assembly GCA_963402855.1). Taxonomy (NCBI): domain Eukaryota; kingdom Metazoa; phylum Arthropoda; class Insecta; order Diptera; family Tachinidae; genus Ormia; species Ormia ochracea. Next base: position 14,734,113 of record OY727108.1, read on the forward strand.
TGTGGTATTGGGTTAAAAGTTTTCTATTTCTATTCGTTGAGGACTTGGTTGAATCCTTTATATTTTCTGAGTTTGTTAATTTTAAATTTTTTTAAATCCATTTCATTATTCTATTTAAATTTATTACAATTTTTAATATTGCATATATTAATCAATAAAGAATTTGTTTATTTTTTTATAAATTTATAATAGTTTTATTATATAATTAATATATTTTAACTGTGGTATTGGGTTAAAAGTTTTCTATTTCTATTCATTGAGGACTTGGTTGAATTCTTTATATTTTCTGAGTTTGTTAATTTTAAATTTTTTTAAATCCATTTCATTATTCTATTTAAATTTATTACAATTTTTTATATTTGCATATATTAATCAATAAAGAATTTTTTTATTTTTTTATAAATTTATAATAGTTTTATTATATAATTAATATATTTTAACTGTGGTGTGGGGTTAAAAGTTTTCTATTTCTATTCGTTGAGGACTTGGTTGAATTCTTTATATTTTCTGAGTTTGTTAATTTTAAATTTTTTAAATCCATTTCTGCGAGTGGGAGCCCAAAAAAACATAATAAAAGAGTAGGAATAAGAATATACATATTTCTTAAAAAAAGATATAAAGATGAAAACTAAAGTATAAAAATATTATTAAAATATTATATTTTTAGTTTAAACTTGCAATTAAGAAAGAAAGTAGAAAAACTAAAGAGATTAATATTTTTACATAAAATTATTTTTTATTTATTTTAAATTGTTCCCGTTATGTTGTATGTATTTTTACATCTGGATTTTAATATATTATGTTTTGTTTATTTACACTTAAGTTTAAATTACAGTAAGCCGGAAAATATATAAACGTTTCAAACGAAATTATTCGATTTTTATTCAAATGAAGCAGCCTAAAAAGATTTTCATATATAAAACCTTTGAAAAGGAATTCATTATTCATTTAATTTTTTCTAAGCTTAAAACAGATCCAATTTATATATAGACAAAATTCTGTTTAAGTCACTTTTGAATTTTTGTTTTAAAAAATATGATAATTAAAAATCTGCTGTGAAAATTATTTTAAAATTCCATTTTCATGTTTAAATGAAATAGTAAATTTTAAAGAAATTAAAATAAGTGAAATGAAAGAGATGATTCAAGGACATTTCGTACAGAAGAAGTACAAAAAGGGGTGCAAATGAAGGTACGTCAATGGTGTAGACAAATAGGATTAAGTGCATTCGAAGCATAAATAATTTTAGCAAACGATTAACTTCTAACAATTCAATTAAATTTCTAATAATTCAGCACGAAACCGTCAAAGCATTTGAGTATGTTGCGTGCTTAATGAGCGTTTCTAAGAAGTTGGGTCTGCTCTTCTTAAAGAAATGTTTCTACTGGTCGCGATTAGCTCAAGGTTCGGTTTTACAATGAGGTCAATTGGTCAAGAAATATTCGCGTTATATACGAACAGCCCTTTTCGATGTGCGGAAAATGTTTTACTATTCTGAATTAAACGATTCCATATTATGAGTTGTTTAGTTTTATTTATTATAAATTTTTTTAAATGCCTTATTTTTTATACATTAAACAAGTTTTCATTTTTAGTTTTCTTTTTATTAATTGAAAGTAATTCAAAGTAATTCAAAGTAATTCAAAGCAATCCAAAGTACAAACAATTTAGGATGCTCTGCGAAAATTTTCTTTAAACAAATTAGGAAAGGAAATATATAAAAATTTACATATTTATTTAATATTTGTTTTCTATTTAATCTTAAATTACTTTTTTATTCTTAAAGGAAAATTTTTAAAAAAAATAAAAAATTGGTTTTTTATATCTTTTGTCTCTTCCAGTACTTTGCTGTATTACTTCTGTCCATTGCTAAACGTTTGTTTAGCGGTGTCGGTGTTATTCCTTGTATTTCAAGTTCTAACTTTTTGAGGTATAATAACATCCACTGGACGTCCTGAAGTACCTCAACTGGACATGTGTCCAAAACGGGCAAACTTTCCTCGATTAGTTTTGTGGAAAGGCTCACTTTTAACTGGCTTATGAAAGTTTGTCTGTGTTTTCGCCATCCTAGTTGATCACGATAAAGAAATAAATCGTATCCAATCCTTGTATTATTCATAATTTGATGCTTGTTATAGGATTATACTATATAATATTGATGTATTGTTGTCAGCGAGTTACTGAAACTATTTAAGAATTACTGCTTGCGCGTTTTCGCATAAACTTGTATATGCAACGGCTGTTGAAGTTCTGTGCAGTTCTTTTCCATTGCCTTCAGTTTTTACTGTAGACAAAATTTATAAAATGTATGTAACACATTCACTACATCTGGTTGTCTTGTGTTCGCTACTTCAACCAATCAAAAAGCAGGGTTTAGGGTAGAAGCAAGAAAACGAATGTAATATGACGCGTACGACGATAGGTACTCAATGCGAGTGTGACACCTCGGGGTGTGAGTTCTGCTGAGACAGTCACTACGCTTACACGCGCGTTTTCGCATAAACTTGTATATGCAACGGCTGTTGAAGTTCTGTGCAGTTCTTTTCCATTGCCTTCAGTTTTTACTGTAGACAAAATTTATAAAATGTATTTAACACATTCACTACATCTGGTTGTCTTGTGTTCTCTACTTCAACCAATCAAAAAGCAGGGTTTAGGGTAGAAGCAAGAAAACGAATGTAATATGACGCGTACGACGATAGGTACTCAATGCGAGTGTGACACCTCGGGGTGTGAGTTCTGCTGAGACAGTCACTACGCTTACACGCGCAGACGCATTTGCAATATTAAACGGAAAATTTCTTATTCAAAATTATAAAACGATCTTAAAATTTTAAAATCAGAAAAAAATCTTACAAAATATATAGAGAAGAATATTAAAACAAAAATTATAAGCGATATTGAATTTAAATAAATAAATTAAACACACAAATTACTGAAATGGTAAAACTATGAAATATATTCCAAAAACTTCAGTGTTAATATATTTGTTTTTTATACATTTTTCCAGGATCCCGAATTAGTTAGGCAATTGATGGGCGAAACAGATGAAAACAATTGCGATTTAAGAGACTGCAATATGTTGTCTTGTCATCCTGAGCTAGAGCCACGTGACCGTACCATGATACTTCACTGGTTAATGGGATTATGCGATTTTCATAAATTGCATCGGGAAACCTATTATTTGGCCGTGGATTACGTAGACCGTTATTTGACTGCTCAGAAGAATGTAAGAAAATCGCATTTACAACTGATTGCGATTACCTGCCTTTTTGTAGCAGCCAAGCTTGAGGAAACTTATCCACCTGATATTAAGGAATTTGCCTACGTCACTAACGGTGCTTATCACGAGTCAGATATATTGGACCAAGAAAATTTACTACTGCAAGCTTTGCAGTGCGGCAGTACACCCATAACGCCTATCGGTTGGCTAGGTGTCTACATGCATACACATGTGTGTAACCGTATGATGAACTGGTCTCAAATTATACCTCCCTCAATATCACATCCGGCCCTTATTGACAACAACAACACTTCCGTGCAGTCACACTGTAGTGAAGTTGACGGTGGTCCCCAATTTTCCGGCCTAGACTTTATGCAAACAGCTCAACTAATGGATGTATGTTCTCTGGACATTGGATTTGGCAAATTCACATATTCCGTAGTTGCCGCAGCTGCCATATCGCATAAATTTGACAAGTAAGTAAAATTTTTCCAAGATGGAACATCCTAAAAAATAAACAAAGAAAATAATTATTTATACCTATTTAATTATAATTTATTTATTTATTTTACAGGGGAACTGCTATACGTTGTTCGGGTCTCGATTGGCAAACAATACAGCCATGTGCAACCTGGATGCACCCATTCGCTCAAGTGATGTCAGAAAACTCACATTTAGAGTACGTGAATCCAGATTTGAATATTAAATTCAGCATTATGCACGATGGCTTGCATATTTTACAAACATTTGTTACTTCAACAATGGATTTGTTTGTAAGTATATTATTTAAATTTTATTTTACACTTCTTTATTAATTATATTATAAATTACGGATTAACAATTTTAATAACTTTAAATAATATATATTTTGTAGAATCGCGGTTGTTTTTTGCAACTATTGAAGATCGCCGCAACTACCTTTGATGAAGAACCAAACCAAGAAAACTGAGAAAACAACAACAACAAGGACAACATGTGCAATTAAGTCTTGTGCTCCGCTGTCCGAGATTTAAAATTTTCCACTTGGCTATTTCTAGTTTAATTTTCTTCTTCTCTTTTTTTCAAAATTCTTTCACCGCAGTCATTTAAGCGCATGTTAAGACATAATTATATATTTAATTCTTAAGTTAAAATTTCAATTAGTTTAATTTTCAACAAGTTTATATTCTAGTTTTATATTGTCAATAATTATTTCAAACAAAAAAAAAAAAAAAAAACTCAAAACTACTACGCTTCTTTGCATTAAAATGTTTAATAAACACAACGTGTAAAATTTGTAAATAATTTTTTTTTTTTAAATATACATATATTTATATAACAAAACCAAATGGTTAAATTGGTTTTATTAAAAACTTGAAATTCTAAAAAAACTAAGAAACGATTTCGCTTACTTTTCTTTACCGTCTTTCATAATTAAAGAATGAATAGTGCTTATTAATGTCGATGCCTTTTTTATAGTAAAATATAAATTATAAAGTATTTACATACGTATGTATGTATGTACATATATTCTTGATCCTTATGAGAAAGGGTGTTCATTGCAGTTTGTTCGTTTGTATGTCATCGGTGGATTTGTTGCGGGGCAAATCGAGCTTAGATTTTCTTTGAAGCCAAAAATTTAAAAATCCATGTGGTTCATGTGTGTGTGTGTGGCCACGCACGTATTGACATGCATGAACATGCATGTTTTTATATTTACGCACTATAATAAAATTTTAGGTATTTCCAGTACGTTTGAATCTTATTCTCGCTTATTAAATTTTGAATATGAAGTTTTTTCTTTGGCACAGTTTTTTGAAGTATTTTTGGACAAGCATGATTAGAAAAAGAAAAGTACTGAATTATTAGAAGTTTTTAGTTAATCGTTTGCTAAAATTATTTATGCTTCGAATGCACTTAATCCTATTTGTCTACACCATTGACGTACCTTCATTTGCACCCCTTTTTGTACTTCTTCTGTACGAAATGTCCTTGAATCATCTCTTTCATTTCACTTATTTTAATTTCTTTATAATTTTCTATTTCCTTTAATTATTTTTTTTTTTTTGGTTGGCTTAATTAAAGTTAATTTTATTTTGTTTACTAGACGCAAGACCAAGAAATTTTCTTGAAAAAAAAGTCTACACGTGTTAAAAACGAACATGAAATTAGAAAGAAATTTTAAAATATTTAACATGAAAATGGAATTTTAAAATAAGTAATTTTAAGCTTAAATATTGCCATAATTTGCAAAGCAGATTTTTAATTATAATATTTTTTAACACAAAAATTCAAAAATAACTTAAAGTGAATATGTTTATGTATAAATTGGGCCTGTTTTAAGGTTAGAAAAATATAATTTTTTTTTTATAAATTAAATGAATAAAAAATTTCTTTTCAAAGGTTTTATATATGAAAAACTTTTTAGGCTGCTTTGTTTGATTTCTGAAATGCATGTTTCTTTTTAGGACCACATTAAAACCAAAAAACAAAAATAAAAACATAAAAATCAAATAATTTCCATTTGAAACGCTTATATATTTTCAGGTTTACTGTAATTTAAACTGTGTAAATAAACAAAATATAATATATTAAAATCCAGATGTAAAAATACATACAACAAAACGGGAACAATTTAAAATAAATAAAAAATAATTTTATGTAAAAATATTAATCTCTTTAGTTTTTCTACTTTCTTTCTTAATTGCAAGTTTAAACTAAAAATATAATATTTTAATAATATTTTTATACTTTAGTTTTCATCTTTATATCTTTTTTTAAGAAATATGTATATTCTTATTCCTACTCTTTTATTATGTTTTTTTGGGCTCCCACTCGCAGAAATGGATTTAAAAAAATTTAAAATTAACAAACTCAGAAAATATAAAGAATTCAACCAAGTCCTCAACGAATAGAAATAGAAAACTTTTAACCCCATACCACAGTTAAAATATATTAATTATATAATAAAACTATTATAAATTTATAGAAAAATAAAAATATTCCCATCACTATTAAACGCATTCACTGTATGTGGCTACAGGATGCTCCTGAATTTTCATTTTTCTCATTATTCTTATGTTCGCTACTCCACACAACCTATAATCTGGTGCCGGCCAGATTAAAAAAGACTATTTTTCAAATAAACAACAAAGAGAACCGTAATTTCATCTTAAATTGATAAATTTATAGTGCAGTTCAGGTTCATTTATGTAACAGCTTGAAACTGTTAGTGGTTGTTTGAAACGCTCTGATAATTCAGTGCCAAGAAATGCCAAGAAGTGCATTTTACGCTACATAAAATAAATAAAGGATTACATAAAGGGATTACATTATCTATATAGAGTAATCAGGTCATGCCGGAATTGTATATTGACTTATACAAGAATAAATAAAATCCAAAAATCCCATTCAAAATATTATTCTTTCGAAAGGCTTCTAATGAACACTGACACCGTAATTCCTTTTGCAAATGTACTCACAAGTATAAATTTTGTGTGAAATCTAACACAATTTGAAAAATAGTCTTTTTTAATCTGGCCGGCACCATCTTAAAGATCCCAAAGTTAATCCCTTTTCAATGACTCTATGCATTAACTGCCTGTCATACACCACCATGTACAAAACCAACAGTGGATGTTAATGTGCTGCCATTATGCTGAAATTCATGAATGCTCGTATGGTAGAAAACATTAATATCTTTAGCAACCATTTTTAAGTACCAGCAAATTAAAAACACACAGCCTGACACATTGAAGATCGTTGCTTCTTGGTTGTGTGGAGTAGAATAATGAGAAAAATGAAAATTCAGGAGCATCCTGTAGCCACATACAGTGAATGCGTTTAATGAGTGATTCATACATGTAAATAGTTTTGGTTTCCCACTCAATTATTATATTATAAATTATTATTTTTATATATATTTATATATAAATATTTAACATTTAGTCATTCCATATCAGTTCAAATTCAACTTTTATCAATTATTTAAGATTTATTACAATTTTTTATATTTGCATATATTAATCAATAAAGAATTTTTTTAAATCCACTTCATTATTCTATTTAAATTTATTACAATTTTCAATCTTTACATATATTAATCAATAAAGAATTTTTTTATTTTTTTTTATAAATTTATAATAGTTTTATTATATAATTAATATATTTTAACTGTGGTATTGGGTTAAAAGTTTTCTATTTCTATTCGTTGAGGACTTGGTTGAATTCTTTATATTTTCTGAGTTTGTTAATTTAAAATTTTTTTAAATCCATTTCATTATTTCATTATTTTTATTCAGTGTTCATTAGAAGCCTTTCGAAAGAATAATATTTTGAATGGGATTTTTGGATTTGCAATAAATCGTTGTTGTTTTGTTGTTGTTTTTCAGAGGATTGGACTGAAGATTATTTGATAATAACTTATGTTTCAGAAATTTGTTCCGAAATTGAAACTAACGCAAATTTCGTAATTTTAGTTTATTAGTTTTTACTTTTTTTTGGTCATTTACAATTTTTGAAGTGTAGAATATCTGCTTCAATAACAATGATTATAAAAATAAATTTCTTTTAATTATTTAAGCAATTTGATTTTAACTATTTTATTATATTCTTTTAAAGAACTGATGTTAAGTACTACGTATGGATTTGTGCACGTATGTATGGATATAAGCAACTGTTACACATAACTGTCCTTTTAATGTACACACTATATATACATACATATATAGAAATCCATATATAAGTATATAAGTAGATGCCAATGTAATTTATAAAATAAAACCAGTCACGCATAATCGGACAAGGACATAATAAACATCTACATAAAATATTTGACACGTATCTCACAAAAATAATATTACAAAGTAAATTTTTTATAATCACATATAACATTCAGATAATTCAGATTATTTCTATAAGAATAGATGCAATAGTTACATACATAATTTACATAATTGTTAACAAGTTTCTCTCAATATGGTTGAAGGAAAAATATTAAATGAAAAATGATAAAAAATCAAAATCTGTTGCTCAACTACGTGCCGCCAACTACGGAAGTGGTAAAGCTATGAAGTATTCCAAAAAGTCCACTGTTCATATATTTAATTTTTTATACATTTTTTCAGGATCCCGAATTAGGATTAACATATATGTATTATGATGATGCTGATGCCTCTGTTGGTTCCTCTGCTTATACATCGGCAGGTGATGATATCTTAGGTCAAGAATCGGGCACCTATGATATAACCGATAATACTAACAGTTTAGGCCAGGAAGATGACTATGAAGATAACTATGAATATGATTGTAACTCCGATCAGGTAAAGCACGACAGTTTAACCAGTATGGTATGCCGTCGACTGCGAAACAGATGAAAACAATTGCAATTTAAGAGACTGCAATTGTTGTCTCGTCATCCTGAGCTAGAGCCACGTGACCGTCCCATGATACTTCACTGGCTAATGACGTTATGCGACTTTCATAAATTGCACCGGGAAACCTATTATTTGGCCGTGGATTACCAACACCGTTATTTGACTGCTCAGAAGAATGTGGCGAAATCCCATTTACAACTGATTGCGATTACCTGACAAATTTGATGAAAGTTCTCCATCGGGAATTGATCAGTTTGCCCCGCTCACTGAAGGCGCTTGTCAAGAGTCAGATATATCGGAACAAGAAATTTTACTATCGCTGATTTCTGGATTGTTTCGTTATGATCACTAGTTGTCTCAGTTTATACTCGTACATGCGAGCTCAACGATTTTTTATGTTCGCGATGTAGAAGATGTTTTAAAAATTAAGCTGACTGTACTAAAAGTAATACTGACTGTACTACACTGTCCTTTCGAAAGTGAATAAAATGCATGTTCATAAAAAGGAATAGCAGAAGTTTCGTTTTTAAAGAAAGTTGTTTAACTGTTTCATTGTATACAAATTCTTTCAATTAGGGTTTGCCGCATAAACTCTTTCAAGGGGATTTGGGAAAAATTCGAAACATTTTAGAAATCGAAGAGTCTCACAACTCGAAGGAAGAAGGATATAAAGTTTCAACTTTGCAAGTGGGCATTTAGCTGGCACACTTCTTTCATGAATAAGCGAAGTTGGTTATCAACTGAGAAAGTGTACGTGTAGTATTATTACATGGCTTTTGAGACCCAGATAAATTTCAAAAATTTTCATTGCTTTCAAGGAAGTAAAATTTTTTAAATGCAGTGAAATCTGGATGTTCAAGGAAAAACTCGGAGAGGTCTGGAATGAATTAGTATTAAATTTATTGGTTTGATTTGAACATCAAGATAGAGTGAAGTCAAAGTCCTTTTTATATATTGAATTAATTGAAAATCTTACAGTACAGAGAATATTTAGTTCAATATTTGCTCCACAAGCCCTCTTTCTGCAAAACAACAACAAAGATTTTTTGCAATAAAAAAGAGAACCGTAATTTCATTTTAAATTGATAAATTTATAGTGAAGTTCAGGTTCATTTATGTAATAGCTTGAAACTGTTAGTGGTTGTTTGAAACGCTCTGATAATTGAGTGCTAAGAAATGCCAAGAAGTGCATTTTATGCTACATAAAATAAATTAAAGGGATTACATTTTCTATATAGAGTAATCAGATCATGCCGGAATTGTATATTGACTTATACAAGAATAAATAAAATCCAAGAATCCCATTGAAAATATTATTCTTTTGAAAGGCTTCTAATGAACACTGAAACCGTAACTCCTTTTGCAAATGTACTCACAAGTATAAATTTTGTATGAAATCTAACACAATTTGAAAAATAGTCTTTTTTAATCTGGCCGGCACCATCTTAAAGATTCCAAAGCTAATCCCTTTTCAATGACTCTATGCATTAACTGCCTGTCATACACCACCATGTACAAAACCAATATATAATTAATATATTTTAACTGTGGTATTGGGTTAAAAGTTTTCTATTTCTATTCGTTGAGGACTTGGTTGAATTCTTTATATTTTCTGAGTTTGTTAATTTTAAATTTTTTAAATCCATTTCATTATTCTATTTAAATTTATTACAATTTTTTATATTTGCATATATTAATCAATAAAGAATTTTTTTATTTTTTTATAAATTTATAATAGTTTTATTATATAATTAATATATTTTAACTGTGGTATGGGGTTAAAAGTTTTCTATTTCTATTCGTTGAGGACTTGGTTGAATTCTTTATATTTTCTGAGTTTGTTAATTTTAAATTTTTTTAAATCCATTTCATTATTCTATTTAAATTTATTACAATTTTTTATATTTGCATATATTAATCAATAAAGAATTTTTTTATTTTTTTAAATCCACTTCATTATTCTATTTAAATTTATTACAATTTTCAATCTTTACATATATTAATCAATAAAGAATTTTTTTATTTTTTTTTATAAATTTATAATAGTTTTATTATATAATTAATATATTTTAACTGTGGTATTGGGTTAAAAGTTTTCTATTTCTATTCGTTGAGGACTTGGTTGAATTCTTTATATTTTCTGAGTTTGTTCATTTTAAATTTTTTAAATCCATTTCATTATTCTATTTAAATTTATTACAATTTTTTATATTTGCATATATTAATCAATAAAGAATTTTTTTATTTTTTTATAAATTTATAATAGTTTTATTATATAATTAATATATTTTAACTGTGGTATGGGGTTAAAAGTTTTCTATTTCTATTCGTTGAGGACTTGGTTGAATTCTTTATATTTTCTGAGTTTGTTAATTTTAAATTTTTTTAAATCCATTTCATTATTCTATTTAAATTTATTACAATTTTTTATATTTGCATATATTAATCAATAAAGAATTTTTTTATTTTTTTAAATCCACTTCATTATTCTATTTAAATTTATTACAATTTTCAATCTTTACATATATTAATCAATAAAGAATTTTTTTATTTTTTTTTATAAATTTATAATAGTTTTATTATATAATTAATATATTTTAACTGTGGTATTGGGTTAAAAGTTTTCTATTTCTATTCGTTGAGGACTTGGTTGAATTCTTTATATTTTCTGAGTTTGTTAATTTTAAATTTTTTTAAATCCATTTCATTATTCTATTTAAATTTATTACAATTTTTAATAGTTGCATATATTAATCAATAAAGAATTTTTTTATTTTTTTTTATAAATTTATAATAGTTTTATTATATAATTAATATATTTTAACTGTGGTATTGGGTTAAAAGTTTTCTATTTCTATTCGTTGAGGACTTGGTTGAATTCTTTATATTTTCTGAGTTTGTTCATTTTAAATTTTTTAAATCCATTTCATTATTCTATTTAAATTTATTACAATTTTTTATATTTGCATATATTAATCAATAAAGAATTTTTTTATTTTTTTATAAATTTATAATAGTTTTATTATATAATTAATATATTTTAACTGTGGTATGGGGTTAAAAGTTTTCTATTTCTATTCGTTGAGGACTTGGTTGAATTCTTTATATTTTCTGAGTTTGTTAATTTTAAATTTTTTTAAATCCATTTCATTATTCTATTTAAATTTATTACAATTTTTTATATTTGCATATATTAATCAATAAAGAATTTTTTTATTTTTTTAAATCCACTTCATTATTCTATTTAAATTTATTACAATTTTCAATCTTTACATATATTAATCAATAAAGAATTTTTTTATTTTTTTTTATAAATTTATAATAGTTTTATTATATAATTAATATATTTTAACTGTGGTATTGGGTTAAAAGTTTTCTATTTCTATTCGTTGAGGACTTGGTTGAATTCTTTATATTTTCTGAGTTTGTTCATTTTAAATTTTTTAAATCCATTTCATTATTCTATTTAAATTTATTACAATTTTTTATATTTGCATATATTAATCAATAAAGAATTTTTTTATTTTTTTAAATCCACTTCATTATTCTATTTAAATTTATTACAATTTTCAATCTTTACATATATTAATCAATAAAGAATTTTTTTATTTTTTTTATAAATTTATAATAGTTTTATTATATAATTAATATATTTTAACTGTGGTATTGGGTTAAAAGTTTTCTATTTCTATTCGTTGAGGACTTGGTTGAATTCTTTATATTTTCTGAGTTTGTTAATTTTAAATTTTTTTAAATCCATTTCATTATTCTATTTAAATTTATTACAATTTTTAATAGTTGCATATATTAATCAATAAAGAATTTTTTTATTTTTTTTTATAAATTTATAATAGTTTTATTATATAATTAATATATTTTAACTGTGGTATTGTGTTAAAAGTTTTCTATTTCTATTCGTTGAGGACTTGGTTGAATTCTTTATATTTTCTGAGTTTGTTAATTTTAAATTTTTTTAAATCCATTTCATTATTCTATTTCAAATTATTACAATTTTTTATATTTGCATATATTAATCAATAAAGAATTTTTTTATAAATTTATAATAGTTTTATTATATAATTAATATATTTTAACTGTGGTATTGGGTTAAAAGTTTTCTATTTCTATTCGTTGAGGACTTGGTTGAATTCTTTATATTTTCTGAGTTTGTTCATTTTAAATTTTTTAAATCCATTTCATTATTCTATTTAAATTTATTACAATTTTTTATATTTGCATATATTAATCAATAAAGAATTTTTTTATTTTTTTATAAATTTATAATAGTTTTATTATATAATTAATATATTTTAACTGTGGTATGGGGTTAAAAGTTTTCTATTTCTATTCGTTGAGGACTTGGTTGAATTCTTTATATTTTCTGAGTTTGTTAATTTTAAATTTTTTTAAATCCATTTCATTATTCTATTTAAATTTATTACAATTTTTTATATTTGCATATATTAATCAATAAAGAATTTTTTTATTTTTTTAAATCCACTTCATTATTCTATTTAAATTTATTACAATTTTCAATCTTTACATATATTAATCAATAAAGAATTTTTTTATTTTTTTATAAAGTTATAATAGTTTTATTATATAATTAATATATTTTAACTGTGGTATTGGGTTAAAAGTTTTCTATTTCTATTCGTTGAGGACTTGGTTGAATTCTTTATATTTTCTGAGTTTGTTAATTTTAAATTTTTTTAAATCCATTTCATTATTCTATTTAAATTTATTACAATTTCTTATATTTGCATATATTAATCAATAAAGAATTTTTTTATTTTTTTATAAATTTATAATAGTTTTATTATATAATTAATATATTTTAACTGTGGTATTGGGTTAAAAGTTTTCTATTTCTATTCGTTGAGGACTTGGTTGAATTCTTTATATTTTCTGAGTTTGTTAATTTTAAATTTTTTTAAATCCATTTCATTATTCTATTTAAATTTATTACAATTTCTTATATTTGCATATATTAATCAATAAAGAATTTTTTTATTTTTTTATAAATTTATAATAGTTTTATTATATAATTAATATATTTTAACTGTGGTATTGGGTTAAAAGTTTTCTATTTCTATTCGTTGAGGACTTGGTTGAATTCTTTATATTTTCTGAGTTTGTTAATTTTAAATTTTTTTAAATCCATTTCATTATTCTATTTAAATTTATTACAATTTCTTATATTTGCATATATTAATCAATAAAGAATTTTTTTATTTTTTTATAAATTTATAATAGTTTTATTATATAATTAATATATTTTAACTGTGGTATTGGGTTAAAAGTTTTCTATTTCTATTCGTTGAGGACTTGGTTGAATTCTTTATATTTTCTGAGTTTGTTAAATCCATTTCATTATTCTATTTAAATTTATTACAATTTCTTATATTTGCATATATTAATCAATAAAGAATTTTTTTATTTTTTTATAAATTTATAATAGTTTTATTATATAATTAATATATTTTAACTGTGGTATTGGGTTAAAAGTTTTCTATTTCTATTCGTTGAGGACTTGGTTGAATTCTTTATATTTTCTGAGTTTGTTAATTTTAAATTTTTTTAAATCCATTTCATTATTCTATTTAAATTTATTACAATTTCTTATATTTGCATATATTAATCAATAAAGAATTTTTTTATTTTTTTATAAATTTATAATAGTTTTATTATATAATTAATATATTTTAACTGTGGTATTGGGTTAAAAGTTTTCTATTTCTATTCGTTGAGGACTTGGTTGAATTCTTTATATTTTCTGAGTTTGTTAATTTTAAATTTTTTTTAATTCATTTCATTATTCTATTTAAATTTATTAAAATTTTTAATAATTGCATTTATTAATCAATAAAGAATTTTTTTATTTTTTTATAAAGTTATAATAGTTTTATTATATAATTAATATATTTTAACTGTGGTATTGGGTTAAAAGTTTTCTATTTCTATTCGTTGAGGACTTGGTTGAATTCTTTATATTTTCTGAGTTTGTTAATTTTAAATTTTTTTTAATTCATTTCATTATTCTATTTAAATTTATTAAAATTTTTAATAATTGCATTTATTAATCAATAAAGAATTTTTTTATTTTTTTATAAAGTTATAATAGTTTTATTATATAATTAATATATTTTAACTGTGGTATTGGGTTAAAAGTTTTCTATTTCTATTCGTTGAGGACTTGGTTGAATTCTTTATATTTTCTGAGTTTGTTAATTTTAAATTTTTTTAAATCCATTTCATTATTCTATTTAAATTTATTACAATTTCTTATATTTGCATATATTAATCAATAAAGAATTTTTTTATTTTTTTATAAATTTATAATAGTTTTATTATATAATTAATATATTTTAACTGTGGTATTGGGTTAAAAGTTTTCTATTTCTATTCGTTGAGGACTTGGTTGAATTCTTTATATTTTCTGAGTTTGTCAATTTTAAATTTTTTTAAATCCATTTCATTATTCTATTTAAATTTATTACAATTTCTTATATTTGCATATATTAATCAATAAAGAATTTTTTTATTTTTTTATAAATTTATAATAGTTTTATTATATAATTAATATATTTTAACTGTGGTATTGGGTTAAAAGTTTTCTATTTCTATTCGTTGAGGACTTGGTTGAATTCTTTATATTTTCTGAGTTTGTTAATTTTAAATTTTTTTAAATCCATTTCATTATTCCATTTAAATTTATTACAATTTTTTATATTTGCATATATTAATCAATAAAGAATTTTTTTATTTTTTTATAAATTTATAATAGTTTTATTATATAATTAATATATTTTAACTGTGGTATGGGGTTAAAAGTTTTCTATTTCTATTCGTTGAGGACTTGGTTGAATTCTTTATATTTTCTGAGTTTGTTAATTTTAAATTTTTTTAAATCCATTTCATTATTTTATTTAAATTTATTACAATTTTTTATATTTGCATATATTAATCAATAAAGAATTTTTTTATTTTTTTATAAATTTATAATAGTTTTATTATATAATTAATATATTTTAACTGTGGTATTGGGTTAAAAGTTTTCTATTTCTATTCGTTGAGGACTTGGTTGAATTCTTTATATTTTCTGAGTTTGTTAATTTTAAATTTTTTTAAATCCATTTCATTATTCCATTTAAATTTATTACAATTTTTTATATTTGCATATATTAATCAATAAAGAATTTTTTTATTTTTTTATAAATTTATAATAGTTTTATTATATAATTAATATATTTTAACTGTGGTATGGGGTTAAAAGTTTTCTATTTCTATTCGTTGAGGACTTGGTTGAATTCTTTATATTTTCTGAGTTTGTTAATTTTAAATTTTTTTAAATCCATTTCATTATTCCATTTAAATTTATTACAATTTTTTATATTTGCATATATTAATCAATAAAGAATTTTTTTATTTTTTTATAAATTTATAATAGTTTTATTATATAATTAATATATTTTAACTGTGGTATTGGGTTAAAAGTTTTCTATTTCTATTCGTTGAGGACTTGGTTGAATTCTTTATATTTTCTGAGTTTGTTAATTTTAAATTTTTTTAAATCCATTTCATTATTCCATTTAAATTTATTACAATTTTTTATATTTGCATATATTAATCAATAAAGAATTTTTTTATTTTTTTATAAATTTATAATAGTTTTATTATATAATTAATATATTTTAACTGTGGTATGGGGTTAAAAGTTTTCTATTTCTATTCGTTGAGGACTTGGTTGAATTCTTTATATTTTCTGAGTTTGTTAATTTTAAATTTTTTTAAATCCATTTCATTATTCCATTTAAATTTATTACAATTTTTTATATTTGCATATATTAATCAATAAAGAATTTTTTTATTTTTTTATAAATTTATAATAGTTTTATTATATAATTAATATATTTTAACTGTGGTATGGGGTTAAAAGTTTTCTATTTCTATTCGTTGAGGACTTGGTTGAATTCTTTATATTTTCTGAGTTTGTTAATTTTAAATTTTTTTAAATCCATTTCATTATTCCATTTAAATTTATTACAATTTTTTATATTTGCATATATTAATCAATAAAGAATTTTTTTATTTTTTTATAAATTTATAATAGTTTTATTATATAATTAATATATTTTAACTGTGGTATGGGGTTAAAAGTTTTCTATTTCTATTCGTTGAGGACTTGGTTGAATTCTTTATATTTTCTGAGTTTGTTAATTTTAAATTTTTTTAAATCCATTTCATTATTCTATTTAAATTTATTACAATTTCTTATATTTGCATATATTAATCAATAAAGAATTTTTTTATTTTTTTATAAATTTATAATAGTTTTATTATATAATTAATATATTTTAACTGTGGTATGGGGTTAAAAGTTTTCTATTTCTATTCGTTGAGGACTTGGTTGAATTCTTTATATTTTCTGAGTTTGTTAATTTTAAATTTTTTTTAATTCATTTCATTATTCTATTTAAATTTATTAAAATTTTTAATAATTGCATTTATTAATCAATAAAGAATTTTTTTATTTTTTTATAAAGTTATAATAGTTTTATTATATAATTAATATATTTTAACTGTGGTATGGGGTTAAAAGTTTTCTATTTCTATTCGTTGAGGACTTGGTTGAATTCTTTATATTTTCTGAGTTTGTTAATTTTAAATTTTTTTAAATCCATTTCATTATTCCATTTAAATTTATTACAATTTTTTATATTTGCATATATTAATCAATAAAGAATTTTTTTATTTTTTTATAAATTTATAATAGTTTTATTATATAATTAATATATTTTAACTGTGGTATGGGGTTAAAAGTTTTCTATTTCTATTCGTTGAGGACTTGGTTGAATTCTTTATATTTTCTGAGTTTGTTAATTTTAAATTTTTTTAAATCCATTTCATTATTTTATTTAAATTTATTACAATTTTTTATATTTGCATATATTAATCAATAAAGAATTTTTTTATTTTTTTATAAATTTATAATAGTTTTATTATATAATTAATATATTTTAACTGTGGTATGGGGTTAAAAGTTTTCTATTTCTATTCGTTGAGGACTTGGTTGAATTCTTTATATTTTCTGAGTTTGTTAATTTTAAATTTTTTTAAATCCATTTCATTATTTTATTTAAATTTATTACAATTTTTTATATTTGCATATATTAATCAATAAAGAATTTTTTTATTTTTTTATAAATTTATAATAGTTTTATTATATAATTAATATATTTTAACTGTGGTATTGGGTTAAAAGTTTTCTATTTCTATTCGTTGAGGACTTGGTTGAATTCTTTATATTTTCTGAGTTTGTTAATTTTAAATTTTTTTAAATCCATTTCATTATTCCATTTAAATTTATTACAATTTTTTATATTTGCATATATTAATCAATAAAGAATTTTTTTATTTTTTTATAAATTTATAATAGTTTTATTATATAATTAATATATTTTAACTGTGGTATGGGGTTAAAAGTTTTCTATTTCTATTCGTTGAGGACTTGGTTGAATTCTTTATATTTTCTGAGTTTGTTAATTTTAAATTTTTTTAAATCCATTTCATTATTCCATTTAAATTTATTACAATTTTTTATATTTGCATATATTAATCAATAAAGAATTTTTTTATTTTTTTATAAATTTATAATAGTTTTATTATATAATTAATATATTTTAACTGTGGTATTGGGTTAAAAGTTTTCTATTTCTATTCGTTGAGGACTTGGTTGAATTCTTTATATTTTCTGAGTTTGTTAATTTTAAATTTTTTTAAATCCATTTCATTATTTTATTTAAATTTATTACAATTTTTTATATTTGCATATATTAATCAATAAAGAATTTTTTTATTTTTTTATAAATTTATAATAGTTTTATTATATAATTAATATATTTTAACTGTGGTATGGGGTTAAAAGTTTTCTATTTCTATTCGTTGAGGACTTGGTTGAATTCTTTATATTTTCTGAGTTTGTTAATTTTAAATTTTTTTAAATCCATTTCATTATTTTATTTAAATTTATTACAATTTTTTATATTTGCATATATTAATCAATAAAGAATTTTTTTATTTTTTTATAAATTTATAATAGTTTTATTATATAATTAATATATTTTAACTGTGGTATGGGGTTAAAAGTTTTCTATTTCTATTCGTTGAGGACTTGGTTGAATTCTTTATATTTTCTGAGTTTGTTAATTTTAAATTTTTTTAAATCCATTTCATTATTTTATTTAAATTTATTACAATTTTTTATATTTGCATATATTAATCAATAAAGAATTTTTTTATTTTTTTATAAATTTATAATAGTTTTATTATATAATTAATATATTTTAACTGTGGTATGGGGTTAAAAGTTTTCTATTTCTATTCGTTGAGGACTTGGTTGAATTCTTTATATTTTCTGAGTTTGTTAATTTTAAATTTTTTTAAATCCATTTCATTATTCCATTTAAATTTATTACAATTTTTTATATTTGCATATATTAATCAATAAAGAATTTTTTTATTTTTTTATAAATTTATAATAGTTTTATTATATAATTAATATATTTTAACTGTGGTATTGGGTTAAAAGTTTTCTATTTCTATTCGTTGAGGACTTGGTTGAATTCTTTATATTTTCTGAGTTTGTTAATTTTAAATTTTTTTAAATCCATTTCATTATTTTATTTAAATTTATTACAATTTTTTATATTTGCATATATTAATCAATAAAGAATTTTTTTATTTTTTTATAAATTTATAATAGTTTTATTATATAATTAATATATTTTAACTGTGGTATGGGGTTAAAAGTTTTCTATTTCTATTCGTTGAGGACTTGGTTGAATTCTTTATATTTTCTGAGTTTGTTAATTTTAAATTTTTTTAAATCCATTTCATTATTTTATTTAAATTTATTACAATTTTTTATATTTGCATATATTAATCAATAAAGAATTTTTTTATTTTTTTATAAATTTATAATAGTTTTATTATATAATTAATATATTTTAACTGTGGTATTGGGTTAAAAGTTTTCTATTTCTATTCGTTGAGGACTTGGTTGAATTCTTTATATTTTCTGAGTTTGTTAATTTTAAATTTTTTTAAATCCATTTCATTATTCCATTTAAATTTATTACAATTTTTTATATTTGCATATATTAATCAATAAAGAATTTTTTTATTTTTTTATAAATTTATAATAGTTTTATTATATAATTAATATATTTTAACTGTGGTATGGGGTTAAAAGTTTTCTATTTCTATTCGTTGAGGACTTGGTTGAATTCTTTATATTTTCTGAGTTTGTTAATTTTAAATTTTTTTAAATCCATTTCATTATTCCATTTAAATTTATTACAATTTTTTATATTTGCATATATTAATCAATAAAGAATTTTTTTATTTTTTTATAAATTTATAATAGTTTTATTATATAATTAATATATTTTAACTGTGGTATGGGGTTAAAAGTTTTCTATTTCTATTCGTTGAGGACTTGGTTGAATTCTTTATATTTTCTGAGTTTGTTAATTTTAAATTTTTTTAAATCCATTTCATTATTCCATTTAAATTTATTACAATTTTTTATATTTGCATATATTAATCAATAAAGAATTTTTTTATTTTTTTATAAATTTATAATAGTTTTATTATATAATTAATATATTTTAACTGTGGTATGGGGTTAAAAGTTTTCTATTTCTATTCGTTGAGGACTTGGTTGAATTCTTTATATTTTCTGAGTTTGTTAATTTTAAATTTTTTTAAATCCATTTCATTATTCCATTTAAATTTATTACAATTTTTTATATTTGCATATATTAATCAATAAAGAATTTTTTTATTTTTTTATAAATTTATAATAGTTTTATTATATAATTAATATATTTTAACTGTGGTATGGGGTTAAAAGTTTTCTATTTCTATTCGTTGAGGACTTGGTTGAATTCTTTATATTTTCTGAGTTTGTTAATTTTAAATTTTTTTAAATCCATTTCATTATTCCATTTAAATTTATTACAATTTTTTATATTTGCATATATTAATCAATAAAGAATTTTTTTATTTTTTTATAAATTTATAATAGTTTTATTATATAATTAATATATTTTAACTGTGGTATGGGGTTAAAAGTTTTCTATTTCTATTCGTTGAGGACTTGGTTGAATTCTTTATATTTTCTGAGTTTGTTAATTTTAAATTTTTTTAAATCCATTTCATTATTCCATTTAAATTTATTACAATTTTTTATATTTGCATATATTAATCAATAAAGAATTTTTTTATTTTTTTATAAATTTATAATAGTTTTATTATATAATTAATATATTTTAACTGTGGTATGGGGTTAAAAGTTTTCTATTTCTAT
Organism: Ormia ochracea; assembly: GCA_963402855.1. Taxonomy (NCBI): domain Eukaryota; kingdom Metazoa; phylum Arthropoda; class Insecta; order Diptera; family Tachinidae; genus Ormia; species Ormia ochracea. Next base: position 14,755,063 of record OY727108.1, read on the forward strand.
TCGTTGAGGACTTGGTTGAATTCTTTATATTTTCTGAGTTTGTTAATTTTAAATTTTTTTAAATCCATTTCATTATTCCATTTAAATTTATTACAATTTTTTATATTTGCATATATTAATCAATAAAGAATTTTTTTATTTTTTTATAAATTTATAATAGTTTTATTATATAATTAATATATTTTAACTGTGGTATGGGGTTAAAAGTTTTCTATTTCTATTCGTTGAGGACTTGGTTGAATTCTTTATATTTTCTGAGTTTGTTAATTTTAAATTTTTTTAAATCCATTTCATTATTCCATTTAAATTTATTACAATTTTTTATATTTGCATATATTAATCAATAAAGAATTTTTTTATTTTTTTATAAATTTATAATAGTTTTATTATATAATTAATATATTTTAACTGTGGTATGGGGTTAAAAGTTTTCTATTTCTATTCGTTGAGGACTTGGTTGAATTCTTTATATTTTCTGAGTTTGTTAATTTTAAATTTTTTTAAATCCATTTCATTATTCCATTTAAATTTATTACAATTTTTTATATTTGCATATATTAATCAATAAAGAATTTTTTTATTTTTTTATAAATTTATAATAGTTTTATTATATAATTAATATATTTTAACTGTGGTATGGGGTTAAAAGTTTTCTATTTCTATTCGTTGAGGACTTGGTTGAATTCTTTATATTTTCTGAGTTTGTTAATTTTAAATTTTTTTAAATCCATTTCATTATTCCATTTAAATTTATTACAATTTTTTATATTTGCATATATTAATCAATAAAGAATTTTTTTATTTTTTTATAAATTTATAATAGTTTTATTATATAATTAATATATTTTAACTGTGGTATGGGGTTAAAAGTTTTCTATTTCTATTCGTTGAGGACTTGGTTGAATTCTTTATATTTTCTGAGTTTGTTAATTTTAAATTTTTTTAAATCCATTTCATTATTCCATTTAAATTTATTACAATTTTTTATATTTGCATATATTAATCAATAAAGAATTTTTTTATTTTTTTATAAATTTATAATAGTTTTATTATATAATTAATATATTTTAACTGTGGTATGGGGTTAAAAGTTTTCTATTTCTATTCGTTGAGGACTTGGTTGAATTCTTTATATTTTCTGAGTTTGTTAATTTTAAATTTTTTTAAATCCATTTCATTATTCCATTTAAATTTATTACAATTTTTTATATTTGCATATATTAATCAATAAAGAATTTTTTTATTTTTTTATAAATTTATAATAGTTTTATTATATAATTAATATATTTTAACTGTGGTATGGGGTTAAAAGTTTTCTATTTCTATTCGTTGAGGACTTGGTTGAATTCTTTATATTTTCTGAGTTTGTTAATTTTAAATTTTTTTAAATCCATTTCATTATTCCATTTAAATTTATTACAATTTTTTATATTTGCATATATTAATCAATAAAGAATTTTTTTATTTTTTTATAAATTTATAATAGTTTTATTATATAATTAATATATTTTAACTGTGGTATGGGGTTAAAAGTTTTCTATTTCTATTCGTTGAGGACTTGGTTGAATTCTTTATATTTTCTGAGTTTGTTAATTTTAAATTTTTTTAAATCCATTTCATTATTCCATTTAAATTTATTACAATTTTTTATATTTGCATATATTAATCAATAAAGAATTTTTTTATTTTTTTATAAATTTATAATAGTTTTATTATATAATTAATATATTTTAACTGTGGTATGGGGTTAAAAGTTTTCTATTTCTATTCGTTGAGGACTTGGTTGAATTCTTTATATTTTCTGAGTTTGTTAATTTTAAATTTTTTTAAATCCATTTCATTATTCCATTTAAATTTATTACAATTTTTTATATTTGCATATATTAATCAATAAAGAATTTTTTTATTTTTTTATAAATTTATAATAGTTTTATTATATAATTAATATATTTTAACTGTGGTATGGGGTTAAAAGTTTTCTATTTCTATTCGTTGAGGACTTGGTTGAATTCTTTATATTTTCTGAGTTTGTTAATTTTAAATTTTTTTAAATCCATTTCATTATTCCATTTAAATTTATTACAATTTTTTATATTTGCATATATTAATCAATAAAGAATTTTTTTATTTTTTTATAAATTTATAATAGTTTTATTATATAATTAATATATTTTAACTGTGGTATGGGGTTAAAAGTTTTCTATTTCTATTCGTTGAGGACTTGGTTGAATTCTTTATATTTTCTGAGTTTGTTAATTTTAAATTTTTTTAAATCCATTTCATTATTCCATTTAAATTTATTACAATTTTTTATATTTGCATATATTAATCAATAAAGAATTTTTTTATTTTTTTATAAATTTATAATAGTTTTATTATATAATTAATATATTTTAACTGTGGTATGGGGTTAAAAGTTTTCTATTTCTATTCGTTGAGGACTTGGTTGAATTCTTTATATTTTCTGAGTTTGTTAATTTTAAATTTTTTTAAATCCATTTCATTATTCCATTTAAATTTATTACAATTTTTTATATTTGCATATATTAATCAATAAAGAATTTTTTTATTTTTTTATAAATTTATAATAGTTTTATTATATAATTAATATATTTTAACTGTGGTATGGGGTTAAAAGTTTTCTATTTCTATTCGTTGAGGACTTGGTTGAATTCTTTATATTTTCTGAGTTTGTTAATTTTAAATTTTTTTAAATCCATTTCATTATTCCATTTAAATTTATTACAATTTTTTATATTTGCATATATTAATCAATAAAGAATTTTTTTATTTTTTTATAAATTTATAATAGTTTTATTATATAATTAATATATTTTAACTGTGGTATGGGGTTAAAAGTTTTCTATTTCTATTCGTTGAGGACTTGGTTGAATTCTTTATATTTTCTGAGTTTGTTAATTTTAAATTTTTTTAAATCCATTTCATTATTCCATTTAAATTTATTACAATTTTTTATATTTGCATATATTAATCAATAAAGAATTTTTTTATTTTTTTATAAATTTATAATAGTTTTATTATATAATTAATATATTTTAACTGTGGTATGGGGTTAAAAGTTTTCTATTTCTATTCGTTGAGGACTTGGTTGAATTCTTTATATTTTCTGAGTTTGTTAATTTTAAATTTTTTTAAATCCATTTCATTATTCCATTTAAATTTATTACAATTTTTTATATTTGCATATATTAATCAATAAAGAATTTTTTTATTTTTTTATAAATTTATAATAGTTTTATTATATAATTAATATATTTTAACTGTGGTATGGGGTTAAAAGTTTTCTATTTCTATTCGTTGAGGACTTGGTTGAATTCTTTATATTTTCTGAGTTTGTTAATTTAAAATTTTTTTAAATCCATTTCATTATTCCATTTAAATTTATTACAATTTTTTATATTTGCATATATTAATCAATAAAGAATTTTTTTATTTTTTTATAAATTTATAATAGTTTTATTATATAATTAATATATTTTAACTGTGGTATGGGGTTAAAAGTTTTCTATTTCTATTCGTTGAGGACTTGGTTGAATTCTTTATATTTTCTGAGTTTGTTAATTTTAAATTTTTTTAAATCCATTTCATTATTCCATTTAAATTTATTACAATTTTTTATATTTGCATATATTAATCAATAAAGAATTTTTTTATTTTTTTATAAATTTATAATAGTTTTATTATATAATTAATATATTTTAACTGTGGTATTGGGTTAAAAGTTTTCTATTTCTATTCGTTGAGGACTTGGTTGAATTCTTTATATTTTCTGAGTTTGTTAATTTTAAATTTTTTTAAATCCGTTTCATTATTTTATTTAAATTTATTACAATTTTTTATATTTGCATATATTAATCAATAAAGAATTTTTTATTTTTTTATAAATTTATAATAGTTTTATTATATAATTAATATATTTTAACTGTGGTATGGGGTTAAAAGTTTTCTATTTCTATTCGTTGAGGACTTGGTTGAATTCTTTATATTTTCTGAGTTTGTTAATTTTAAATTTTTTTAAATCCATTTCATTATTCCATTTAAATTTATTACAATTTTTTATATTTGCATATATTAATCAATAAAGAATTTTTTTATTTTTTTATAAATTTATAATAGTTTTATTATATAATTAATATATTTTAACTGTGGTATGGGGTTAAAAGTTTTCTATTTCTATTCGTTGAGGACTTGGTTGAATTCTTTATATTTTCTGAGTTTGTTAATTTTAAATTTTTTTAAATCCATTTCATTATTCCATTTAAATTTATTACAATTTTTTATATTTGCATATATTAATCAATAAAGAATTTTTTTATTTTTTTATAAATTTATAATAGTTTTATTATATAATTAATATATTTTAACTGTGGTATGGGGTTAAAAGTTTTCTATTTCTATTCGTTGAGGACTTGGTTGAATTCTTTATATTTTCTGAGTTTGTTAATTTTAAATTTTTTTAAATCCATTTCATTATTCCATTTAAATTTATTACAATTTTTTATATTTGCATATATTAATCAATAAAGAATTTATTTATTTTTTTATAAATTTATAATAGTTTTATTATATAATTAATATATTTTAACTGTGGTATTGGGTTAAAAGTTTTCTATTTCTATTCGTTGAGGACTTGGTTGAATTCTTTATATTTTCTGAGTTTGTTAATTTAAATTTTTTTAAATCCATTTCATTATTCCATTTAAATTTATTACAATTTTTTATATTTGCATATATTAATCAATAAAGAATTTATTTATTTTTTTATAAATTTATAATAGTTTTATTATATAATTAATATATTTTAACTGTGGTATTGGGTTAAAAGTTTTCTATTTCTATTCGTTGAGGACTTGGTTGAATTCTTTATATTTTCTGAGTTTGTTAATTTTAAATTTTTTTAAATCCATTTCATTATTCCATTTAAATTTATTACAATTTTTTATATTTGCATATATTAATCAATAAAGAATTTTTTTATTTTTTTATAAATTTATAATAGTTTTATTATATAATTAATATATTTTAACTGTGGTATCGGGTTAAAAGTTTTCTATTTCTATTCGTTGAGGACTTGGTTGAATTCTTTATATTTTCTGAGTTTGTTAATTTTAAATTTTTTTAAATCCATTTCATTATTCTATTTAAATTTATTACAATTTTTAATAGTTGCATATATTAATCAATAAAGAATTTTTTTATTTTTTTAAATCCACTTCATTATTCTATTTTAATTTATTACAATTTTTAATAGTTGCATATATTAATCAATAAAGAATTTTTTTATTTTTTTATAAATTTATAATAGTTTTATTATATAATTAATATATTTTAACTGTGGTATTGGGTTAAAAGTTTTCTATTTCTATTCGTTGAGGACTTGGTTGAATTCTTTATATTTTCTGAGTTTGTTAATTTTAAATTTTTTTAAATCCATTTCATTATTCCATTTAAATTTATTACAATTTTTTATATTTGCATATATTAATCAATAAAGAATTTATTTATTTTTTTATAAATTTATAATAGTTTTATTATATAATTAATATATTTTAACTGTGGTATTGGGTTAAAAGTTTTCTATTTCTATTCGTTGAGGACTTGGTTGAATTCTTTATATTTTCTGAGTTTGTTAATTTAAATTTTTTTAAATCCATTTCATTATTCCATTTAAATTTATTACAATTTTTTATATTTGCATATATTAATGAATAAAGAATTTATTTATTTTTTTATAAATTTATAATAGTTTTATTATATAATTAATATATTTTAACTGTGGTATTGGGTTAAAAGCTTTCTATTTCTATTCGTTGAGGACTTGGTTGAATTCTTTATATTTTCTGAGTTTGTTAATTTTAAATTTTTTTAAATCCATTTCATTATTCTATTTAAATTTATTACAATTTTTTATATTTGCATATATTAATCAATAAAGAATTTTTTTATTTTTTTAAATCCATTTCATTATTCTATTTAAATTTACTACAATTTTTTATATTTGCGAATATTAATCAATAAAGAATTTTTTTATTTTTTTAAATCCATTTCAATATTCTATTTAAATTTATTACAATTTTTTATATTAGCATATATTAATCAATAAAGAATTTTTTTATTTTTTTATAAATTTATAATAGTTTTATTATATAATTAATATATTTTAACTGTGGTATGGGGTTAAAAGTTTTCTATTTCTATTCGTTGAGGACTTGGTTGAATTCTTTATATTTTCTGAGTTTGTTAATTTTAAATTTTTTTAAATCCATTTCTGCGAGTGGGAGCCCAAAAAAACATAATAAAAGAGTAGGAATAAGAATATACATATTTCTTAAAAAAAGATATAAAGATGAAAACTAAAGTATAAAAATATTATTAAAATATTATATTTTTAGTTTAAACTTGCAATTAAGAAAGAAAGTAGAAAAACTAAAGAGATTAATATTTTTACATAAAATTATTTTTTATTTATTTTAAATTGTTCGCGTTTTGTTGTATGTATTTTTACATCTAGATTTTAATATATTATGTTTTGCTTATTTACACTTAAGTTTAAATTACAGTAAGTCGGAAAATATATAAACGTTTCAAACGAAATTATTCGATTTTTATTCAAATGAAGCAGCCTAAAAAGATTTTCATATATAAAACCTTTGAAAAGAAATTTTTTATTCATTTAATTTATAAAAAAAAAATTATATTTTTCTAACCTTAAAACAGGCCCAATTTATATATAAACATATTCACTTTAAGTTATTTTTGAATTTTTGTGTTAAAAAATATTATAATTAAAAATCTGCTGTGCAAATTATGGCAATATTTAAGCTTAAAATTACTTATTTTAAAATTCCATTTTCATGTTAAATATTTTAAAATTTCTTTCTAATTTCATGTTCGTTTTTAACACGTGTAGACTTTTTTTTTAAGAAAATTTCTTGGTCTTGCGTCTAGTAAATAAAATAAAATTAACTTTAATTAAGCCAACCAAAAAAAAAAAAAAATAATTAAAGGAAATAGAAAATTATAAAGAAATTAAAATAAGTGAAATGAAAGAGATGATTCAAGGACATTTCGTACAGAAGAAGTACAAAAAGGGGTGCAAATGAAGGTACGTCAATGGTGTAGACAAATAGGATTAAGTGCATTCGAAGCATAAATAATTTTAGCAAACGATTAACTAAAAACTTCTAATAATTCAGTACTTTTCTTTTTCTAATCATGCTTGTCCAAAAATACTTCAAAAAACTGTGCCAAAGAAAAAACTTCATATTCAAAATTTAATAAGCGAGAATAAGATTCAAACGTACTGGAAATACCTAAAATTTTATTATAGTGCGTAAATATAAAAACATGCATGTTCATGCATGTCAATACGTGCGTGGCCACACACACACACATGAATCACATGGATTTTTAAATTTTTGGCTTCAAAGAAAATCTAAGCTCGATTTGCCCCGCAACAAATCCACCGATGACATACAAACGAACAAACTGCAATGAACACCCTTTCCCATAAGGATCAAGAATATATGTAAATACATACATACGTATGTAAATACTTTATAATTTATATTTTACTATAAAAAAGGCATCGACATTACTAAGCACTATTCATTCTTTAATTATGAAAGACGGTAAAGAAAGTAAGCGAAATCGTTTCTTAGTTTTTTTAGAATTTCAAGTTTTTAATAAGACCAATTTAACCATTTGGTTTTGTTATATAAATATATGTATATTTAAAAAAAAAAAATTATTTACAAATTTTACACGTTGTGTTTATTAAACATTTTAATGCAAAGAAGCGTAGTAGTTTTGAGTTTTTTTTTTTTTTTTTTGTTTGAAATAATTATTGACAATATAAAACTAGAATATAAACTTGTTGAAAATTAAACTAATTGAAATTTTAACTTAAGAATTAAATATATAATTATGTCTTAACATGCGCTTAAATGACTGCGGTGAAAGAATTTTGAAAAAAAGAGAAGAAGAAAATTAAACTAGAAATAGCCAAGTGGAAAATTTTAAATCTCGGACAGCGGAGCACAAGACTTAATTGCACATGTTGTCCTTGTTGTTGTTGTTTTCTCAGTTTTCTTGGTTTGGTTCTTCATCAAAGGTAGTTGCGGCGATCTTCAATAGTTGCAAAAAACAACCGCGATTCTACAAAATATATATTATTTAAAGTTATTAAAATTGTTAATCCGTAATTTATAATATAATTAATAAAGAAGTGTAAAATAAAATTTAAATAATATACTTACAAACAAATCCATTGTTGAAGTAACAAATGTTTGTAAAATATGCAAGCCATCGTGCATAATGCTGAATTTAATATTCAAATCTGGATTCACGTACTCTAAATGTGAGTTTTCTGACATCACTTGAGCGAATGGGTGCATCCAGGTTGCACATGGCTGTATTGTTTGCCAATCGAGACCCGAACAACGTATAGCAGTTCCCCTGTAAAATAAATAAATAAATTATAATTAAATAGGTATAAATAATTATTTTCTTTGTTTATTTTTTAGGATGTTCCATCTTGGAAAAATTTTACTTACTTGTCAAATTTATGCGATATGGCAGCTGCGGCAACTACGGAATATGTGAATTTGCCAAATCCAATGTCCAGAGAACATACATCCATTAGTTGAGCTGTTTGCATAAAGTCTAGGCCGGAAAATTGGGGACCACCATCAACTTCACTACAGTGTGACTGCACGGAAGTGTTGTTGTTGTCAATAAGGGCCGGATGTGATATTGAGGGAGGTATAATTTGAGACCAGTTCATCATACGGTTACACACATGTGTATGCATGTAGACACCTAGCCAACCGATAGGCGTTATGGGTGTACTGCCGCACTGCAAAGCTTGCAGTAGTAAATTTTCTTGGTCCAATATATCTGACTCGTGATAAGCACCGTTAGTGACGTAGGCAAATTCCTTAATATCAGGTGGATAAGTTTCCTCAAGCTTGGCTGCTACAAAAAGGCAGGTAATCGCAATCAGTTGTAAATGCGATTTTCTTACATTCTTCTGAGCAGTCAAATAACGGTCTACGTAATCCACGGCCAAATAATAGGTTTCCCGATGCAATTTATGAAAATCGCATAATCCCATTAACCAGTGAAGTATCATGGTACGGTCACGTGGCTCTAGCTCAGGATGACAAGACAACATATTGCAGTCTCTTAAATCGCAATTGTTTTCATCTGTTTCGCCCATCAATTGCCTAACTAATTCGGGATCCTGGAAAAATGTATAAAAAACAAATATATTAACACTGAAGTTTTTGGAATATATTTCATAGTTTTACCATTTCAGTAATTTGTGTGTTTAATTTATTTATTTAAATTCAATATCGCTTATAATTTTTGTTTTAATATTCTTCTCTATATATTTTGTAAGATTTTTTTCTGATTTTAAAATTTTAAGATCGTTTTATAATTTTGAATAACAAATTTTCCGTTTAATATTGCAAATGCGTCTGCGCGTGTAAGCGTAGTGACTGTCTCAGCAGAACTCACACCCCGAGGTGTCACACTCGCATTGAGTACCTATCGTCGTACGCGTCATATTACATTCGTTTTCTTGCTTCTACCCTAAACCCTGCTTTTTGATTGGTTGAAGTAGCGAACACAAGACAACCAGATGTAGTGAATGTGTTACATACATTTTATAAATTTTGTCTACAGTAAAAACTGAAGGCAATGGAAAAGAACTGCACAGAACTTCAACAGCCGTTGCATATACAAGTTTATGCGAAAACGCGCAAGCAGTAATTCTTAAATAGTTTCAGTAACTCGCTGACAACAATACATCAATATTATATAGTATAATCCTATAACAAGCATCAAATTATGAATAATACAAGCATTGGATATGAACTATTTCTTTATCGTGATCAACTAGGATGGCGAAAACACAGACAAACTTTCATAAGCCAGTTAAAAGTGAGCCTTTCCACAAAACTAATCGAGGAAAGTTTGCCCGTTTTGGACACATGTCCAGTTGAGGTACTTCAGGACGTCCAGTGGATGTTATTATACCTCAAAAAGTTAGAACTTGAAATACAAGGAATAACACCGACACCGCAAAACAAACGTTTAGCAATGGACAGAAGTAATACAGCAAAGTACTGGAAGAGACAAAAGATATAAAAAAGCAATTTTTTATTTTATTTAAATATTTTCCTTTAAGAATAAAAAAGTAATTTAAGATTAAATAGAAAACAAATATTAAATAAATATGTAAATTTTTATATATTTCCTTTCCTAATTTGTTTAAAGAAAATTTTCGCAGAGCATCCTAAATTGTTTGTACTTTGGATTGCTTTGAATTACTTTGAATTACTTTGAATTACTTTCAATTAATAAAAAGAAAACTGAAAATGAAAACTTGTTTAATGTATAAAAAATAAGGCATTTAAAAAAATTTATAATAAATAAAACTAAACAACTCATAATATGGAATCGTTTAATTCAGAATAGTAAAACATTTTCCGCACATCGAAAAGGGCTGTTTCGTACTGAATTATTAGAAGTTTTTAGTTAATCGTTTGCTAAAATTATTTATGCTTCGAATGCACTTAATCCTATTTGTCTACACCATTGACGTACCTTCATTTGCACCCCTTTTTGTACTTCTTCTGTACGAAATGTCCTTGAATCATCTCTTTCATTTCACTTATTTTAATTTCTTTATAATTTTCTATTTCCTTTAATTATTTTTTTTTTTTTGGTTGGCTTAATTAAAGTTAATTTTATTTTGTTTACTAGACGCAAGACCAAGAAATTTTCTTGAAAAAAAAGTCTACACGTGTTAAAAACGAACATGAAATTAGAAAGAAATTTTAAAATATTTAACATGAAAATGGAATTTTAAAATAAGTAATTTTAAGCTTAAATATTGCCATAATTTGCACAGCAGATTTTTAATTATAATATTTTTTAACACAAAAATTCAAAAATAACTTAAAGTGAATATGTTTATATATAAATTGGGCCTGTTTTAAGGTTAGAAAAATATAATTTTTTTTTTATAAATTAAATGAATAAAAAATTTCTTTTCAAAGGTTTTATATATGAAAAACTTTTTAGGCTGCTTTGTTTGATTTCTGAAATGCATGTTTCTTTTTAGGACCACATTAAAACCAAAAAACAAAAATAAAAACATAAAAATCAAATAATTTCCATTTGAAACGCTTATATATTTTCAGGTTTACTGTAATTTAAACTTAAGTGTAAATAAACAAAACATAATATATTAAAATCCAGATGTAAAAATACATACAACAAAACGGGAAAAATTTAAAATAAATAAAAAATAATTTTATGTAAAAATATTAATCTCTTTAGTTTTTCTACTTTCTTTCTTAATTTCAAGTTTAAACTAAAAATATAATATTTTAATAATATTTTTATACTTTAGTTTTCATCTTTATATCTTTTTTTAAGAAATATGTATATTCTTATTCCTACTCTTTTATTATGTTTTTTTGGGCTCCCACTCGCAGAAATGGATTTAAAAAAATTTAAAATTAACAAACTCAGAAAATATAAAGAATTCAACCAAGTCCTCAACGAATAGAAATAGAAAACTTTTAACCCAATACCACAGTTAAAATATATTAATTATATAATAAAACTATTATAAATTTATAGAAAAATAAAAATATTCCCATCACTATTAAACGCATTCACTGTATGTGGCTACAGGATGCTCCTGAATTTTCATTTTTCTCATTATTCTTATGTTCGCTACTCCACACAACCAAGAAGCAACGATCTTCAATGTGTCAGGCTGTGTGTTTTTAATTTGCTGGTACTTAAAAATGGTTGCTAAAGATATTAATGTTTTCTACCATACGAGCATTCATGAATTTCAGCATAATGGCAGCGCATTAACATCCACTGTTGGTTTTGTACATGGTGGTGTATGACAGGCAGTTAATGCATAGAGTCATTGAAAAGGGATTAGCTTTGGGATCTTTAAGATGGTGCCGGCCAGATTAAAAAAGAGTATTTTTCAAATTGTGTTAGATTTCACACAAAATTTATACTTGTGAGTACATTTGCAAAAGGAGTTACGGTGTCAGTGTTCATTAGAAGCCTTTCGAAAGAATAATATTTTGAATGGGATTTTTGGATTTGCAATAAATCGTTGTTGTTTTGTTGTTGTTTTTCAGAGGATTGGACTGAAGATTATTTGATAATAACTTATGTTTCAGAAATTTGTTCCGAAATTGAAACTAACGCAAATTTCGTAATTTTAGTTTATTAGTTTTTACTTTTTTTTGGTCATTTACAATTTTTGAAGTGTAGAATATCTGCTTCAATAACAATGATTATAAAAATAAATTTCTTTTAATTATTTAAGCAATTTGATTTTAACTATTTTATTATATTCTTTTAAAGAACTGATGTTAAGTACTACGTATGGATTTGTGCACGTATGTATGGATATAAGCAACTGTTACACATAACTGTCCTTTTAATGTACACACTATATATATATACATACATACATAGAATGCCATACATAAGTATATAAGTAGATGCCAATGTAATTTATAAAATAAAACCAGTCACGCATAATCAGACAAGGACATAATAAACATCTACATAAAATATTTGACACGTATCTCACAAAAATAATATTACAAAGTAAATTTTTTATAATCACATATAACATTCAGATAATTCAGATTATTTCTATAAGAATAGATGCAATAGTTACATACATAATTTACATAATTGTTAACAAGTTTCTCTCAATATGGTTGAAGGAAAAATATTAAATGAAAAATGATAAAAAATCAAAATCTGTTGCTCAACTACGTGCCGCCAACTACGGAAGTGGTAAAGCTATGAAGTATTCCAAAAAGTCCACTGTTCATATATTTAATTTTTTATACATTTTTTCAGGATCCCGAATTAGGGTTAACATATATGTATTATGATGATGCTGATGCCTCTGTTGGTTCCTCTGCTTATACATCGGCAGGTGATGATATCTTAGGTCAAGAATCGGGCACCTATGATATAACCGATAATACTAACAGTTTAGGCCAGGAAGATGACTATGAAGATAACTATGAATATGATTGTAACTCCGATCAGGTAAAGCACGACAGTTTAACCAGTATGGTATGCCGTCGGCTGCGAAACAGATGAAAACAATTGCAATTTAAGAGACTGCAATTGTTGTCTCGTCATCCTGAGCTAGAGCCACGTGACCGTCCCATGATACTTCACTGGCTAATGACGTTATGCGACTTTCATAAATTGCACCGGGAAACCTATTATTTGGCCGTGGATTACCAACACCGTTATTTGACTGCTCAGAAGAATGTGGCGAAATCCCATTTACAACTGATTGCGATTACCTGACAAATTTGATGAAAGTTCTCCATCGGGAATTGATCAGTTTGCCCCGCTCACTGAAGGCGCTTGTCAAGAGTCAGACATATCGGAACAAGAAATTTTACTATCGCTGATTTCTGGATTGTTTCGTTATGATCACTAGTTGTCTCACTTTATACTCGTACATGCGAGCTCAACGATTTTTTATGTTCGCGATGTAGAAGATGTTTTAAAAATTAAGCTGACTGTACTAAAAGTAATACTGACTGTACTACACTGTCCTTTCGAAAGTGAATAAAATGCATGTTCATAAAAAGGAATAGCAGAAGTTTCATTTTTAAAGAAAGTTGTTTAACTGTTTCATTGTATACAAATTCTTTCAATTAGGGTTTGCCGCATAAACTCTTTCAAGGGGATTTGGGAAAAATTCGAAACATTTTAGAAATCGAAGAGTCTCACAACTCGAAGGAAGAAGGATATAAAGTTTCAACTTTGCAAGTGGGCATTTAGCTGGCACACTTCTTTCATGAATAAGCGAAGTTGGTTATCAACTGAGAAAGTGTACGTGTAGTATTATTACATGGCTTTTGAGACCCAGATAAATTTCAAAAATTTTCATTACTTTCAAGGAAGTAAAATTTTTTAAATGCAGTGAAATCTGGATGTTCAAGGAAAAACTCGGAGAGGTCTGGAATGAATTAGTATTAAATTTATTGGTTTGATTTGAATATAGAGTGAAGTCAAAGTCCTTTTTATATATTGAATTAATTGAAAATCTTACAGTACAGAGAATATTTAGTTCAATATTTGCTCCACAAGCCCTCTTTCTGCAAAACAACAACAAAGATTTTTTGCAATAAAAAAGAGAACCGTAATTTCATTTTAAATTGATAAATTTATAGTGAAGTTCAGGTTCATTTATGTAACAGCTTGAAACTGTTAGCGGTTGTTTGAAACGCTCTGATAATTCAGTGCCAAGAAATGCCAAGAAGTGCATTTTATGCTACATAAAATAAATAAAGGATTACATAAAGGGATTACATTATCTATATAGAGCAATCAGGTCATGCCGGAATTGTATATTGACTTATACAAGAATAAATAAAATCCAAAAATCCCATTGAAAATATTATTCTTTCGAAAGGCTTCTAATGAACACTGACACCGTAATTCCTTTTGCAAATGTACTCACAAGTATAAATTTTGTGTGAAATCTAACACAATTTGAAAAATAGTCTTTTTTAATCTGGCCGGCACCATCTTAAAGATCCCAAAGTTAATCCCTTTTCAAGGACTCTATGCATTAACTGCCGGTCATACACCACCATGTACAAAACCAATATATAATTAATATATTTTAACTGTGGTATTGGGTTAAAAGTTTTCTATTTCTATTCGTTGAGGACTTGGTTGAATTCTTTATATTTTCTGAGTTTGTTCATTTTAAATTTTTTAAATCCATTTCATTATTCTATTTAAATTTATTACAATTTTTTATATTTGCATATATTAATCAATAAAGAATTTTTTTATTTTTTTATAAATTTATAATAGTTTTATTATATAATTAATATATTTTAACTGTGGTATGGGGTTAAAAGTTTTCTATTTCTATTCGTTGAGGACTTGGTTGAATTCTTTATATTTTCTGAGTTTGTTAATTTTAAATTTTTTTAAATCCATTTCATTATTCTATTTAAATTTATTACAATTTTTTATATTTGCATATATTAATCAATAAAGAATTTTTTTATTTTTTTATAAATTTATAATAGTTGTATTATATAATTAATATATTTTAACTGTGGTATGGGGTTAAAAGTTTTCTATTTCTATTCGTTGAGGACTTGGTTGAATTCTTTATATTTTCTGAGTTTGTTCATTTTAAATTTTTTAAATCCATTTCATTATTCTATTTAAATTTATTACAATTTTTTATATTTGCATATATTAATCAATAAAGAATTTTTTTATTTTTTTATAAATTTATAATAGTTTTATTATATAATTAATATATTTTAACTGTGGTATGGGGTTAAAAGTTTTCTATTTCTATTCGTTGAGGACTTGGTTGAATTCTTTATATTTTCTGAGTTTGTTAATTTTAAATTTTTTTAAATCCATTTCATTATTCTATTTAAATTTATTACAATTTTTTATATTTGCATATATTAATCAATAAAGAATTTTTTTATTTTTTTAAATCCACTTCATTATTCTATTTAAATTTATTACAATTTTCAATCTTTACATATATTAATCAATAAAGAATTTTTTTATTTTTTTTTATAAATTTATAATAGTTTTATTATATAATTAATATATTTTAACTGTGGTATTGGGTTAAAAGTTTTCTATTTCTATTCGTTGAGGACTTGGTTGAATTCTTTATATTTTCTGAGTTTGTTAATTTTAAATTTTTTTAAATCCATTTCATTATTCTATTTAAATTTATTACAATTTTTAATAGTTGCATATATTAATCAATAAAGAATTTTTTTATTTTTTTAAATCCACTTCATTATTCTATTTAAATTTATTACAATTTTTTATATTTGCATATATTAATCAATAAAGAATTTTTTTATTTTTTTATAAATTTATAATAGTTGTATTATATAATTAATATATTTTAACTGTGGTATGGGGTTAAAAGTTTTCTATTTCTATTCGTTGAGGACTTGGTTGAATTCTTTATATTTTCTGAGTTTGTTAATTTTAAATTTTTTTAAATCCATTTCTGCGAGTGGGAGCCCAAAAAAACATAATAAAAGAGTAGGAATAAGAATATACATATTTCTTAAAAAAAGATATAAAGATGAAAACTAAAGTATAAAAATATTATTAAAATATTATATTTTTAGTTTAAACTTGCAATTAAGAAAGAAAGTAGAAAAACTAAAGAGATTAATATTTTTACATAAAATTATTTTTTATTTATTTTAAATTGTTCCCGTTATGTTGTATGTATTTTTACATCTGGATTTTAATATATTATATTTTGTTTATTTACACTTAAGTTTAAATTACAGTAAGCCGGAAAATATATAAACGTTTCAAACGAAATTATTCGATTTTTATTCAAATGAAGCAGCCTAAAAAGATTTTCATATATAAAACCTTTGAAAAGGAATTCACTATTCATTTAATTTATTCTAAGATTAAAACAGATCCAATTTATATATAGACAAATTCAGTTTAAGTCGCTTTTGAATTTTTGTTTTAAAAAATATGATAATTAAAAATCTGCTGTGAAAATTATTTTAAAATTCCATTTTCATGTTTAAATGAAATAGCAAATTTTAAAGAAATTAAAATAAGTGAAATGAAAGAGATGATTCAAGGACATTTCGTACAGAAGAAGTACAAAAAGGGGTGCAAATGAAGGTACGTCAATGGTGTAGACAAATAGGATTAAGTGCATTCCAAGCATAAATAATTTTAGCAAACGATTAACTTCTAACAATTCAATTAAATTTCTAATAACTCAGCACGAAACCGTCAAAGCATTTGAGTATGTTGCGTGCTTAATGAGCGTTTCTAAGAAGTTGGGTCTGCTCTTCTTAAAGAAATGTTTCTACTGGTCGCGATTAGCTCAAGGTTCGGTTTTACAATGAGGTCAATTGGTCAAGAAATATTCGCGTTATATACGAACAGCCCTTTTCGATGTGCGGAAAATGTTTTACTATTCTGAATTAAACGATTCCATATTATGAGTTGTTTAGTTTTATTTATTATAAATTTTTTTAAATGCCTTATTTTTTATACATTAAACAAGTTTTCATTTTTAGTTTTCTTTTTATTAATTGAAAGTAATTCAAAGTAATTCAAAGTAATTCAAAGCAATCCAAAGTACAAACAATTTAGGATGCTCTGCGAAAATTTTCTTTAAACAAATTAGGAAAGGAAATATATAAAAATTTACATATTTATTTAATATTTGTTTTCTATTTAATCTTAAATTACTTTTTATTCTTAAAGCAAAATTTTTTAAAAAAATAAAAAATTGGTTTTTTATATCTTTTGTCTCTTCCAGTACTTTGCTGTATTACTTCTGTCCATTGCTAAACGTTTGTTTTGCGGTGTCGGTGTTATTCCTTGTATTTCAAGTTCTAACTTTTTGAGGTATAATAACATCCACTGGACGTCCTGAAGTACCTCAACTGGACATGTGTCCAAAACGGGCAAACTTTCCTCGATTAGTTTTGTGGAAAGGCTCACTTTTAACTGGCTTATGAAAGTTTGTCTGTGTTTTCGCCATCCTAGTTGATCACGATAAAGAAATAGTTCAAATCCAATGCGTGTATTACCCATAATTTGATGCTTGTTATAGGATTATACTATATAATATTGATGTATTGTTGTCAGCGAGTTACTGAAACTATTTAAGAATTACTGCTTGCGCGTTTTCGCATAAACTTGTATATGCAACGGCTGTTGAAGTTCTGTGCAGTTCTTTTCCATTGCCTTCAGTTTTTACTGTAGACAAAATTTATAAAATGTATGTAACACATTCACTACATCTGGTTGTCTTGTGTTCGCTACTTCAACCAATCAAAAAGCAGGGTTTAGGGTAGAAGCAAGAAAACGAATGTAATATGACGCGTACGACGATAGGTACTCAATGCGAGTGTGACACCTCGGGGTGTGAGTTCTGCTGAGACAATATTAAACGGAAAATTTGTTATTCAAAATTATAAAACGATCTTAAAATTTTAAAATCAGAAAAAAATCTTACAAAATATATAGAGAAGAATATTAAAACAAAAATTATAAGCGATATTGAATTTAAATAAATAAATTAAAACACAAATTACTGAAATGGTAAAACTATGAAATATATTCCAAAAACTTCATTGTTAATATATTTGTTTTTTATACATTTTTCCAGGATCCCGAATTAGTTAGGCAATTGATGGGCGAAACAGATGAAAACAATTGCGATTTAAGAGACTGCAATATGTTGTCTTGTCATCCTGAGCTAGAGCCACGTGACCGTACCATGATACTTCACTGGTTAATGGGATTATGCGATTTTCATAAATTGCATCGGGAAACCTATTATTTGGCCGTGGATTACGTAGACCGTTATTTGACTGCTCAGAAGAATGTAAGAAAATCGCATTTACAACTGATTGCGATTACCTGCCTTTTTGTAGCAGCCAAGCTTGAGGAAACTTATCCACCTGATATTAAGGAATTTGCCTACGTCACTAACGGTGCTTATCACGAGTCAGATATATTGGACGAAGAAAATTTACTACTGCAAGCTTTGCAGTGCGGCAGTACACCCATAACGCCTATCGGTTGGCTAGGTGTCTACATGCATACACATGTGTGTAACCGTATGATGAACTGGTCTCAAATTATACCTCCCTCAATATCACATCCGGCCCTTATTGACAACAACAACACTTCCGTGCAGTCACACTGTAGTGAAGTTGATGGTGGTCCCCAATTTTCCGGCCTAGACTTTATGCAAACAGCTCAACTAATGGATGTATGTTCTCTGGACATTGGATTTGGCAAATTCACATATTCCGTAGTTGCCGCAGCTGCCATATCGCATAAATTTGACAAGTAAGTAAAATTTTTCCAAGATGGAACATCCTAAAAAATAAACAAAGAAAATAATTATTTATACCTATTTAATTATAATTTATTTATTTATTTTACAGGGGAACTGCTATACGTTGTTCGGGTCTCGATTGGCAAACAATACAGCCATGTGCAACCTGGATGCACCCATTCGCTCAAGTGATGTCAGAAAACTCACATTTAGAGTACGTGAATCCAGATTTGAATATTAAATTCAGCATTATGCACGATGGCTTGCATATTTTACAAACATTTGTTACTTCAACAATGGATTTGTTTGTAAGTATATTATTTAAATTTTATTTTACACTTCTTTATTAATTATATTATAAATTACGGATTAACAATTTTAATAACTTTAAATAATATATATTTTCTAGAATCGCGGTTGTTTTTTGCAACTATTGAAGATCGCCGCAACTACCTTTGATGAAGAACCAAACCAAGAAAACTGAGAAAACAACAACAACAAGGACAACATGTGCAATTAAGTCTTGTGCTCCGCTGTCCGAGATTTAAAATTTTCCACTTGGCTATTTCTAGTTTAATTTTCTTCTTCTCTTTTTTTCAAAATTCTTTCACCGCAGTCATTTAAGCGCATGTTAAGACATAATTATATATTTAATTCTTAAGTTAAAATTTCAATTAGTTTAATTTTCAACAAGTTTATATTCTAGTTTTATATTGTCAATAATTATTTCAAACAAAAAAAAAAAAAAAAAACTCAAAACTACTACGCTTCTTTGCATTAAAATGTTTAATAAACACAACGTGTAAAATTTGTAAATAATTTTTTTTTTTTAAATATACATATATTTATATAACAAAACCAAATGGTTAAATTGATTTTATTAAAAACTTTAAATTCTAAAAAAAAAAAAACAATTTCGCTTACTTTTCTTTACCGTCTTTCATAATTAAAGAATGAATAGTGCTTATTAATGTCGATGTCTTTTTTATAGTAAAATATAAATTATAAAGTATTTACATACGTATGTATGTATGTACATATATTCTTGATCCTTATGGGAAAGGGTGTTCATTGCAGTTTGTTCGTTTGTATGTCATCGGTGGATTTGTTGCGGGGCAAATCGAGCTTAGATTTTCTTTGAAGCCAAAAATTTAAAAATCCATGTGGTTCATGTGTGTGTGTGTGGCCACGCACGTATTGACATGCATGAACATGCATGTTTTTATATTTACGCACTATAATAAAATTTTAGGTATTTCCAGTACGTTTGAATCTTATTCTCGCTTATTAAATTTTGAATATGAAGTTTTTTCTTTGGCACAGTTTTTTGAAGTATTTTTGGACAAGCATGATTAGAAAAAGAAAAGTACTGAATTATTAGAAGTTTTTAGTTGATCGTTTGCTAAAATTATTTATGCTTCGAATGCACTTAATCCTATTTGTCTACACCATTGACGTACCTTCATTTGCACCCCTTTTTGTACTTCTTCTGTACGAAATGTCCTTGAATCATCTCTTTCATTTCACTTATTTTAATTTCTTTATAATTTTCTATTTCATTTAATTATTTTTTTTTTTTTTGGTTGGCTTAATTAAAGTTAATTTTATTTTGTTTACTAGACGCAAGACCAAGAAATTTTCTTAAAAAAAAAGTCTACACGTGTTAAAAACGAACATGAAATTAGAAAGAAATTTTAAAATATTTAACATGAAAATGGAATTTTAAAATAAGTAATTTTAAGCTTAAATATTGCCATAATTTGCACAGCAGATTTTTAATTATAATATTTTTTAACACAAAAATTCAAAAATAACTTAAAGTGAATATGTTTATATATAAATTGGGCCTGTTTTAAGGTTAGAAAAATATAATTTTTTTTTTATAAATTAAATGAATAAAAAATTTCTTTTCAAAGGTTTTATATATGAAAATCTTTTTAGGCTGCTTCATTTGAATAAAAATCGAATAATTTCGTTTGAAACGTCTATATATTTTCCGACTTACTGTAATTTAAACTTAAGTGTAAATAAGCAAAACATAATATATTAAAATCCAGATGTAAAAATACATACAACAAAACGGGAAAAATTTTAAATAAATAAAAAATAATTTTATGTAAAAATATTAATCTCTTTAGTTTTTCTACTTTCTTTCTTAATTGCAAGTTTAAACTAAAAATATAATATTTTAATAATATTTTTATACTTTAGTTTTCATCTTTATATCTTTTTTTAAGAAATATGTATATTCTTATTCCTACTCTTTTATTATGTTTTTTTGGGCTCCCACTCGCAGAAATGGATTTAAAAAAATTTTAAATTAACAAACTCAGAAAATATAAAGAATTCAACCAAGTCCTCAACGAATAGAAATAGAAAACTTTTAACCCAATACCACAGTTAAAATATATTAATTATATAATAAAACTATTATAAATTTATAAAAAAAAAATAAAAAAATTCTTTATTGATTAATATATGCAAATATAAAAAATTGTAATAAATTTAAATAGAATAATGAAATGGATTTAAAAAAATTTTAAATTAACAAACTCAGAAAATATAAAGAATTCAACCAAGTCCTCAACGAATAGAAATAGAAAACTTTTAACCCAATACCACAGTTAAAATATATTAATTATATAATAAAACTATTATAAATTTATAAAAAAATAAAAAAATTCTTTATTGATTAATATATGCAACTATTAAAAATTGTAATAAATTTAAATAGAATAATGAAATGGATTTAAAAAAATTTAAAATTAACAAACTCAGAAAGTATAAAGAATTCAACCAAGTCCTCAACGAATAGAAATAGAAAACTTTTATCCCCATACCACAGTTAAAATATATTAATTATATAATAAAACTATTATAAATTTATAAAAAAATAAAAAAATTCTGTATAGATTAATATATGCAAATATAAAAAATTGTAATAAATTTAAATAGAATAATGAAATGGATTTAAAAAAATTTAAAATTAACAAACTCAGAAAGTATAAAGAATTCAACCAAGTCCTCAACGAATAGAAATAGAAAACTTTTATCCCCATACCACAGTTAAAATATATTAATTATATAATAAAACTATTATAAATTTATAAAAAAATAAAAAAATTCTGTATAGATTAATATATGCAAATATAAAAAATTGTAATAAATTTAAATAGAATAATGAAATGGATTTAAAAAAATTTAAAATTAACAAACTCAGAAAGTATAAAGAATTCAACCAAGTCCTCAACGAATAGAAATAGAAAACTTTTAACCCCATACCACAGTTAAAATATATTAATTATATAATAAAACTATTATAAATTTATAAAAAAATAAAAAAATTCTGTATAGATTAATATATGCAAATATAAAAAATTGTAATAAATTTAAATAGAATAATGAAATGGATTTAAAAAAATTTAAAATTAACAAACTCAGAAAGTATAAAGAATTCAACCAAGTCCTCAACGAATAGAAATAGAAAACTTTTAACCCCATACCACAGTTAAAATATATTAATTATATAATAAAACTATTATAAATTTATAAAAAAATAAAAAAATTCTGTATAGATTAATATATGCAAATATAAAAAATTGTAATAAATTTAAATAGAATATTGAAATGGATTTAAAAAAATTTAAAATTAACAAACTCAGAAAATATAAAGAATTCAACCAAGTCCTCAACGAATAGAAATAGAAAACTTTTAACCCCATACCACAGTTAAAATATATTAATTATATAATAAAACTATTATAAATTTATAAAAAAATAAAAAAATTCTGTATAGATTAATATATGCAAATATAAAAAATTGTAATAAATTTAAATAGAATAATGAAATGGATTTAAAAAAATTTAAAATTAACAAACTCAGAAAGTATAAAGAATTCAACCAAGTCCTCAACGAATAGAAATAGAAAACTTTTAACCCCATACCACAGTTAAAATATATTAATTATATAATAAAACTATTATAAATTTATAAAAAAATAAAAAAATTCTGTATAGATTAATATATGCAAATATAAAAAATTGTAATAAATTTAAATAGAATAATGAAATGGATTTAAAAAAATTTAAAATTAACAAACTCAGAAAGTATAAAGAATTCAACCAAGTCCTCAACGAATAGAAATAGAAAACTTTTAACCCCATACCACAGTTAAAATATATTAATTATATAATACAACTATTATAAATTTATAAAAAAATAAAAAAATTCTGTATAGATTAATATATGCAAATATAAAAAATTGTAATAAATTTAAATAGAATAATGAAATGGATTTAAAAAAATTTAAAATTAACAAACTCAGAAAGTATAAAGAATTCAACCAAGTCCTCAACGAATAGAAATAGAAAACTTTTATCCCCATACCACAGTTAAAATATATTAATTATATAATAAAACTATTATAAATTTATAAAAAAATAAAAAAATTCTGTATAGATTAATATATGCAAATATAAAAAATTGTAATAAATTTAAATAGAATAATGAAATGGATTTAAAAAAATTTAAAATTAACAAACTCAGAAAGTATAAAGAATTCAACCAAGTCCTCAACGAATAGAAATAGAAAACTTTTAACCCCATACCACAGTTAAAATATATTAATTATATAATAAAACTATTATAAATTTATAAAAAAATAAAAAAATTCTGTATAGATTAATATATGCAAATATAAAAAATTGTAATAAATTTAAATAGAATAATGAAATGGATTTAAAAAAATTTAAAATTAACAAACTCAGAAAGTATAAAGAATTCAACCAAGTCCTCAACGAATAGAAATAGAAAACTTTTATCCCCATACCACAGTTAAAATATATTAATTATATAATAAAACTATTATAAATTTATAAAAAAATAAAAAAATTCTGTATAGATTAATATATGCAAATATAAAAAATTGTAATAAATTTAAATAGAATAATGAAATGGATTTAAAAAAATTTAAAATTAACAAACTCAGAAAGTATAAAGAATTCAACCAAGTCCTCAACGAATAGAAATAGAAAACTTTTAACCCCATACCACAGTTAAAATATATTAATTATATAATAAAACTATTATAAATTTATAAAAAAATAAAAAAATTCTGTATAGATTAATATATGCAAATATAAAAAATTGTAATAAATTTAAATAGAATATTGAAATGGATTTAAAAAAATTTAAAATTAACAAACTCAGAAAATATAAAGAATTCAACCAAGTCCTCAACGAATAGAAATAGAAAACTTTTAACCCCATACCACAGTTAAAATATATTAATTATATAATAAAACTATTATAAATTTATAAAAAAATAAAAAAATTCTGTATAGATTAATATATGCAAATATAAAAAATTGTAATAAATTTAAATAGAATAATGAAATGGATTTAAAAAAATTTAAAATTAACAAACTCAGAAAGTATAAAGAATTCAACCAAGTCCTCAACGAATAGAAATAGAAAACTTTTAACCCCATACCACAGTTAAAATATATTAATTATATAATAAAACTATTATAAATTTATAAAAAAATAAAAAAATTCTGTATAGATTAATATATGCAAATATAAAAAATTGTAATAAATTTAAATAGAATAATGAAATGGATTTAAAAAAATTTAAAATTAACAAACTCAGAAAGTATAAAGAATTCAACCAAGTCCTCAACGAATAGAAATAGAAAACTTTTAACCCCATACCACAGTTAAAATATATTAATTATATAATAAAACTATTATAAATTTATAAAAAAATAAAAAAATTCTGTATAGATTAATATATGCAAATATAAAAAATTGTAATAAATTTAAATAGAATATTGAAATGGATTTAAAAAAATTTAAAATTAACAAACTCAGAAAATATAAAGAATTCAACCAAGTCCTCAACGAATAGAAATAGAAAACTTTTAACCCCATACCACAGTTAAAATATATTAATTATATAATAAAACTATTATAAATTTATAAAAAAATAAAAAAATTCTGTATAGATTAATATATGCAAATATAAAAAATTGTAATAAATTTAAATAGAATAATGAAATGGATTTAAAAAAATTTAAAATTAACAAACTCAGAAAGTATAAAGAATTCAACCAAGTCCTCAACGAATAGAAATAGAAAACTTTTAACCCCATACCACAGTTAAAATATATTAATTATATAATAAAACTATTATAAATTTATAAAAAAATAAAAAAATTCTGTATAGATTAATATATGCAAATATAAAAAATTGTAATAAATTTAAATAGAATAATGAAATGGATTTAAAAAAATTTAAAATTAACAAACTCAGAAAGTATAAAGAATTCAACCAAGTCCTCAACGAATAGAAATAGAAAACTTTTAACCCCATACCACAGTTAAAATATATTAATTATATAATACAACTATTATAAATTTATAAAAAAATAAAAAAATTCTGTATAGATTAATATATGCAAATATAAAAAATTGTAATAAATTTAAATAGAATAATGAAATGGATTTAAAAAAATTTAAAATTAACAAACTCAGAAAGTATAAAGAATTCAACCAAGTCCTCAACGAATAGAAATAGAAAACTTTTATCCCCATACCACAGTTAAAATATATTAATTATATAATAAAACTATTATAAATTTATAAAAAAATAAAAAAATTCTGTATAGATTAATATATGCAAATATAAAAAATTGTAATAAATTTAAATAGAATAATGAAATGGATTTAAAAAAATTTAAAATTAACAAACTCAGAAAGTATAAAGAATTCAACCAAGTCCTCAACGAATAGAAATAGAAAACTTTTAACCCCATACCACAGTTAAAATATATTAATTATATAATAAAACTATTATAAATTTATAAAAAAATAAAAAAATTCTGTATAGATTAATATATGCAAATATAAAAAATTGTAATAAATTTAAATAGAATATTGAAATGGATTTAAAAAAATTTAAAATTAACAAACTCAGAAAATATAAAGAATTCAACCAAGTCCTCAACGAATAGAAATAGAAAACTTTTAACCCCATACCACAGTTAAAATATATTAATTATATAATAAAACTATTATAAATTTATAAAAAAATAAAAAAATTCTGTATAGATTAATATATGCAAATATAAAAAATTGTAATAAATTTAAATAGAATAATGAAATGGATTTAAAAAAATTTAAAATTAACAAACTCAGAAAGTATAAAGAATTCAACCAAGTCCTCAACGAATAGAAATAGAAAACTTTTAACCCCATACCACAGTTAAAATATATTAATTATATAATAAAACTATTATAAATTTATAAAAAAATAAAAAAATTCTGTATAGATTAATATATGCAAATATAAAAAATTGTAATAAATTTAAATAGAATAATGAAATGGATTTAAAAAAATTTAAAATTAACAAACTCAGAAAGTATAAAGAATTCAACCAAGTCCTCAACGAATAGAAATAGAAAACTTTTATCCCCATACCACAGTTAAAATATATTAATTATATAATAAAACTATTATAAATTTATAAAAAAATAAAAAAATTCTGTATAGATTAATATATGCAAATATAAAAAATTGTAATAAATTTAAATAGAATAATGAAATGGATTTAAAAAAATTTAAAATTAACAAACTCAGAAAGTATAAAGAATTCAACCAAGTCCTCAACGAATAGAAATAGAAAACTTTTAACCCCATACCACAGTTAAAATATATTAATTATATAATAAAACTATTATAAATTTATAAAAAAATAAAAAAATTCTGTATAGATTAATATATGCAAATATAAAAAATTGTAATAAATTTAAATAGAATAATGAAATGGATTTAAAAAAATTTAAAATTAACAAACTCAGAAAGTATAAAGAATTCAACCAAGTCCTCAACGAATAGAAATAGAAAACTTTTAACCCCATACCACAGTTAAAATATATTAATTATATAATACAACTATTATAAATTTATAAAAAAATAAAAAAATTCTGTATAGATTAATATATGCAAATATAAAAAATTGTAATAAATTTAAATAGAATATTGAAATGGATTTAAAAAAATTTAAAATTAACAAACTCAGAAAATATAAAGAATTCAACCAAGTCCTCAACGAATAGAAATAGAAAACTTTTAACCCCATACCACAGTTAAAATATATTAATTATATAATAAAACTATTATAAATTTATAAAAAAATAAAAAAATTCTGTATAGATTAATATATGCAAATATAAAAAATTGTAATAAATTTAAATAGAATAATGAAATGGATTTAAAAAAATTTAAAATTAACAAACTCAGAAAGTATAAAGAATTCAACCAAGTCCTCAACGAATAGAAATAGAAAACTTTTAACCCCATACCACAGTTAAAATATATTAATTATATAATAAAACTATTATAAATTTATAAAAAAATAAAAAAATTCTGTATAGATTAATATATGCAAATATAAAAAATTGTAATAAATTTAAATAGAATATTGAAATGGATTTAAAAAAATTTAAAATTAACAAACTCAGAAAGTATAAAGAATTCAACCAAGTCCTCAACGAATAGAAATAGAAAACTTTTAACCCCATACCACAGTTAAAATATATTAATTATATAATAAAACTATTATAAATTTATAAAAAAATAAAAAAATTCTGTATAGATTAATATATGCAAATATAAAAAATTGTAATAAATTTAAATAGAATAATGAAATGGATTTAAAAAAATTTAAAATTAACAAACTCAGAAAGTATAAAGAATTCAACCAAGTCCTCAACGAATAGAAATAGAAAACTTTTAACCCCATACCACAGTTAAAATATATTAATTATATAATAAAACTATTATAAATTTATAAAAAAATAAAAAAATTCTGTATAGATTAATATATGCAAATATAAAAAATTGTAATAAATTTAAATAGAATATTGAAATGGATTTAAAAAAATTTAAAATTAACAAACTCAGAAAATATAAAGAATTCAACCAAGTCCTCAACGAATAGAAATAGAAAACTTTTAACCCCATACCACAGTTAAAATATATTAATTATATAATAAAACTATTATAAATTTATAAAAAAATAAAAAATTCTGTATAGATTAATATATGCAAATATAAAAAATTGTAATAAATTTAAATAGAATAATGAAATGGATTTAAAAAAATTTAAAATTAACAAACTCAGAAAGTATAAAGAATTCAACCAAGTCCTCAACGAATAGAAATAGAAAACTTTTAACCCCATACCACAGTTAAAATATATTAATTATATAATACAACTATTATAAATTTATAAAAAAATAAAAAAATTCTGTATAGATTAATATATGCAAATATAAAAAATTGTAATAAATTTAAATAGAATATTGAAATGGATTTAAAAAAATTTAAAATTAACAAACTCAGAAAATATAAAGAATTCAACCAAGTCCTCAACGAATAGAAATAGAAAACTTTTAACCCCATACCACAGTTAAAATATATTAATTATATAATAAAACTATTATAAATTTATAAAAAAATAAAAAAATTCTGTATAGATTAATATATGCAAATATAAAAAATTGTAATAAATTTAAATAGAATATTGAAATGGATTTAAAAAAATTTAAAATTAACAAACTCAGAAAATATAAAGAATTCAACCAAGTCCTCAACGAATAGAAATAGAAAACTTTTAACCCCATACCACAGTTAAAATATATTAATTATATAATAAAACTATTATAAATTTATAAAAAAATAAAAAAATTCTGTATAGATTAATATATGCAAATATAAAAAATTGTAATAAATTTAAATAGAATATTGAAATGGATTTAAAAAAATTTAAAATTAACAAACTCAGAAAATATAAAGAATTCAACCAAGTCCTCAACGAATAGAAATAGAAAACTTTTAACCCCATACCACAGTTAAAATATATTAATTATATAATAAAACTATTATAAATTTATAAAAAAATAAAAAAATTCTGTATAGATTAATATATGCAAATATAAAAAATTGTAATAAATTTAAATAGAATATTGAAATGGATTTAAAAAAATTTAAAATTAACAAACTCAGAAAATATAAAGAATTCAACCAAGTCCTCAACGAATAGAAATAGAAAACTTTTAACCCCATACCACAGTTAAAATATATTAATTATATAATAAAACTATTATAAATTTATAAAAAAATAAAAAAATTCTGTATAGATTAATATATGCAAATATAAAAAATTGTAATAAATTTAAATAGAATAATGAAATGGATTTAAAAAAATTTAAAATTAACAAACTCAGAAAGTATAAAGAATTCAACCAAGTCCTCAACGAATAGAAATAGAAAACTTTTAACCCCATACCACAGTTAAAATATATTAATTATATAATAAAACTATTATAAATTTATAAAAAAATAAAAAAATTCTGTATAGATTAATATATGCAAATATAAAAAATTGTAATAAATTTAAATAGAATATTGAAATGGATTTAAAAAAATTTAAAATTAACAAACTCAGAAAATATAAAGAATTCAACCAAGTCCTCAACGAATAGAAATAGAAAACTTTTAACCCCATACCACAGTTAAAATATATTAATTATATAATAAAACTATTATAAATTTATAAAAAAATAAAAAAATTCTGTATAGATTAATATATGCAAATATAAAAAATTGTAATAAATTTAAATAGAATATTGAAATGGATTTAAAAAAATTTAA
Source organism: Ormia ochracea (assembly GCA_963402855.1). Taxonomy (NCBI): domain Eukaryota; kingdom Metazoa; phylum Arthropoda; class Insecta; order Diptera; family Tachinidae; genus Ormia; species Ormia ochracea. The sequence goes on from OY727108.1 coordinate 14,784,730, forward strand.
AATTAACAAACTCAGAAAATATAAAGAATTCAACCAAGTCCTCAACGAATAGAAATAGAAAACTTTTAACCCCATACCACAGTTAAAATATATTAATTATATAATAAAACTATTATAAATTTATAAAAAAATAAAAAAATTCTGTATAGATTAATATATGCAAATATAAAAAATTGTAATAAATTTAAATAGAATATTGAAATGGATTTAAAAAAATTTAAAATTAACAAACTCAGAAAATATAAAGAATTCAACCAAGTCCTCAACGAATAGAAATAGAAAACTTTTAACCCCATACCACAGTTAAAATATATTAATTATATAATAAAACTATTATAAATTTATAAAAAAATAAAAAAATTCTGTATAGATTAATATATGCAAATATAAAAAATTGTAATAAATTTAAATAGAATAATGAAATGGATTTAAAAAAATTTAAAATTAACAAACTCAGAAAGTATAAAGAATTCAACCAAGTCCTCAACGAATAGAAATAGAAAACTTTTAACCCCATACCACAGTTAAAATATATTAATTATATAATACAACTATTATAAATTTATAAAAAAATAAAAAAATTCTGTATAGATTAATATATGCAAATATAAAAAATTGTAATAAATTTAAATAGAATATTGAAATGGATTTAAAAAAATTTAAAATTAACAAACTCAGAAAATATAAAGAATTCAACCAAGTCCTCAACGAATAGAAATAGAAAACTTTTAACCCCATACCACAGTTAAAATATATTAATTATATAATAAAACTATTATAAATTTATAAAAAAATAAAAAAATTCTGTATAGATTAATATATGCAAATATAAAAAATTGTAATAAATTTAAATAGAATATTGAAATGGATTTAAAAAAATTTAAAATTAACAAACTCAGAAAATATAAAGAATTCAACCAAGTCCTCAACGAATAGAAATAGAAAACTTTTAACCCCATACCACAGTTAAAATATATTAATTATATAATAAAACTATTATAAATTTATAAAAAAATAAAAAAATTCTGTATAGATTAATATATGCAAATATAAAAAATTGTAATAAATTTAAATAGAATATTGAAATGGATTTAAAAAAATTTAAAATTAACAAACTCAGAAAATATAAAGAATTCAACCAAGTCCTCAACGAATAGAAATAGAAAACTTTTAACCCCATACCACAGTTAAAATATATTAATTATATAATAAAACTATTATAAATTTATAAAAAAATAAAAAAATTCTGTATAGATTAATATATGCAAATATAAAAAATTGTAATAAATTTAAATAGAATATTGAAATGGATTTAAAAAAATTTAAAATTAACAAACTCAGAAAATATAAAGAATTCAACCAAGTCCTCAACGAATAGAAATAGAAAACTTTTAACCCCATACCACAGTTAAAATATATTAATTATATAATAAAACTATTATAAATTTATAAAAAAATAAAAAAATTCTGTATAGATTAATATATGCAAATATAAAAAATTGTAATAAATTTAAATAGAATATTGAAATGGATTTAAAAAAATTTAAAATTAACAAACTCAGAAAATATAAAGAATTCAACCAAGTCCTCAACGAATAGAAATAGAAAACTTTTAACCCCATACCACAGTTAAAATATATTAATTATATAATAAAACTATTATAAATTTATAAAAAAATAAAAAAATTCTGTATAGATTAATATATGCAAATATAAAAAATTGTAATAAATTTAAATAGAATATTGAAATGGATTTAAAAAAATTTAAAATTAACAAACTCAGAAAATATAAAGAATTCAACCAAGTCCTCAACGAATAGAAATAGAAAACTTTTAACCCCATACCACAGTTAAAATATATTAATTATATAATAAAACTATTATAAATTTATAAAAAAATAAAAAAATTCTGTATAGATTAATATATGCAAATATAAAAAATTGTAATAAATTTAAATAGAATATTGAAATGGATTTAAAAAAATTTAAAATTAACAAACTCAGAAAATATAAAGAATTCAACCAAGTCCTCAACGAATAGAAATAGAAAACTTTTAACCCCATACCACAGTTAAAATATATTAATTATATAATAAAACTATTATAAATTTATAAAAAAATAAAAAAATTCTGTATAGATTAATATATGCAAATATAAAAAATTGTAATAAATTTAAATAGAATATTGAAATGGATTTAAAAAAATTTAAAATTAACAAACTCAGAAAATATAAAGAATTCAACCAAGTCCTCAACGAATAGAAATAGAAAACTTTTAACCCCATACCACAGTTAAAATATATTAATTATATAATAAAACTATTATAAATTTATAAAAAAATAAAAAAATTCTGTATAGATTAATATATGCAAATATAAAAAATTGTAATAAATTTAAATAGAATAATGAAATGGATTTAAAAAAATTTAAAATTAACAAACTCAGAAAGTATAAAGAATTCAACCAAGTCCTCAACGAATAGAAATAGAAAACTTTTAACCCCATACCACAGTTAAAATATATTAATTATATAATAAAACTATTATAAATTTATAAAAAAATAAAAAAATTCTGTATAGATTAATATATGCAAATATAAAAAATTGTAATAAATTTAAATAGAATATTGAAATGGATTTAAAAAAATTTAAAATTAACAAACTCAGAAAATATAAAGAATTCAACCAAGTCCTCAACGAATAGAAATAGAAAACTTTTAACCCCATACCACAGTTAAAATATATTAATTATATAATAAAACTATTATAAATTTATAAAAAAATAAAAAAATTCTGTATAGATTAATATATGCAAATATAAAAAATTGTAATAAATTTAAATAGAATAATGAAATGGATTTAAAAAAATTTAAAATTAACAAACTCAGAAAGTATAAAGAATTCAACCAAGTCCTCAACGAATAGAAATAGAAAACTTTTAACCCCATACCACAGTTAAAATATATTAATTATATAATAAAACTATTATAAATTTATAAAAAAATAAAAAAATTCTGTATAGATTAATATATGCAAATATAAAAAATTGTAATAAATTTAAATAGAATATTGAAATGGATTTAAAAAAATTTAAAATTAACAAACTCAGAAAATATAAAGAATTCAACCAAGTCCTCAACGAATAGAAATAGAAAACTTTTAACCCCATACCACAGTTAAAATATATTAATTATATAATACAACTATTATAAATTTATAAAAAAATAAAAAAATTCTGTATAGATTAATATATGCAAATATAAAAAATTGTAATAAATTTAAATAGAATAATGAAATGGATTTAAAAAAATTTAAAATTAACAAACTCAGAAAGTATAAAGAATTCAACCAAGTCCTCAACGAATAGAAATAGAAAACTTTTAACCCCATACCACAGTTAAAATATATTAATTATATAATAAAACTATTATAAATTTATAAAAAAATAAAAAAATTCTGTATAGATTAATATATGCAAATATAAAAAATTGTAATAAATTTAAATAGAATATTGAAATGGATTTAAAAAAATTTAAAATTAACAAACTCAGAAAATATAAAGAATTCAACCAAGTCCTCAACGAATAGAAATAGAAAACTTTTAACCCCATACCACAGTTAAAATATATTAATTATATAATACAACTATTATAAATTTATAAAAAAATAAAAAAATTCTGTATAGATTAATATATGCAAATATAAAAAATTGTAATAAATTTAAATAGAATATTGAAATGGATTTAAAAAAATTTAAAATTAACAAACTCAGAAAATATAAAGAATTCAACCAAGTCCTCAACGAATAGAAATAGAAAACTTTTAACCCCATACCACAGTTAAAATATATTAATTATATAATAAAAGTATTATAAATTTATAAAAAAATAAAAAAATTCTGTATAGATTAATATATGCAAATATAAAAAATTGTAATAAATTTAAATACAATAATGAAATGGATTTAAAAAAAATTAAAATTAACAAACTCAGAAAATATAAAGAATTCAACCAAGTCCTCAACGAATAGAAATAGAAAACTTTTAACCCAATACCACAGTTAAAATATATTAATTATATAATAAAACTATTATAAATTTATAAAAAAATAAAAAAATTCTGTATAGATTAATATATGCAAATATAAAAAATTGTAATAAATTTAAATACAATAATGAAATGGATTTAAAAAAAATTAAAATTAACAAACTCAGAAAATATAAAGAATTCAACCAAGTCCTCAACGAATAGAAATAGAAAACTTTTAACCCCATACCACAGTTAAAATATATTAATTATATAATAAAACTATTATAAATTTATAAAAAAATAAAAAAATTCTGTATAGATTAATATATGCAAATATAAAAAATTGTAATAAATTTAAATACAATAATGAAATGGATTTAAAAAAAATTAAAATTAACAAACTCAGAAAATATAAAGAATTCAACCAAGTCCTCAACGAATAGAAATAGAAAACTTTTAACCCAATACCACAGTTAAAATATATTAATTATATAATAAAACTATTATAAATTTATAAAAAAATAAAAAAATTCTGTATAGATTAATATATGCAAATATAAAAAATTGTAATAAATTTAAATACAATAATGAAATGGATTTAAAAAAAATTAAAATTAACAAACTCAGAAAATATAAAGAATTCAACCAAGTCCTCAACGAATAGAAATAGAAAACTTTTAACCCCATACCACAGTTAAAATATATTAATTATATAATAAAACTATTATAAATTTATAAAAAAATAAAAAAATTCTGTATAGATTAATATATGCAAATATAAAAAATTGTAATAAATTTAAATACAATAATGAAATGGATTTAAAAAAAATTAAAATTAACAAACTCAGAAAATATAAAGAATTCAACCAAGTCCTCAACGAATAGAAATAGAAAACTTTTAACCAAATACCACATTTAAAATATATTAATTATATAATAAAACTATTATAAATTTATAAAAAAATAAAAAAATTCTGTATAGATTAATATATGCAAATATAAAAAATTGTAATAAATTTAAATACAATAATGAAATGGATTTAAAAAAAAATAAAATTAACAAACTCAGAAAATATAAAGAATTCAACCAAGTCCTCAACGAATAGAAATAGAAAACTTTTAACCCCATACCACAGTTAAAATATATTAATTATATAATACAACTATTATAAATTTATAAAAAAATAAAAAAATTCTGTATAGATTAATATATGCAAATATAAAAAATTGTAATAAATTTAAATAGAATAATGAAATGGATTTAAAAAAATTTAAAATTAACAAACTCAGAAAATATAAAGAATTCAACCAAGTCCTCAACGAATAGAAATAGAAAACTTTTAACCCAATACCACAGTTAAAATATATTAATTATATAATAAAACTATTATAAATTTATAAAAAAAAAAAAAAATTCTTTATTGATTAATATATGCAAATATAAAAAATTGTAATAAATTTAAATACAATAATGAAATGGATTTAAAAAAATTTTAAATTAACAAACTCAGAAAATATAAAGAATTCAACCAAGTCCTCAACGAATAGAAATAGAAAACTTTTAACCCCATACCACAGTTAAAATATATTAATTATATAATAAAACTATTATAAATTTATAAAAAAATAAAAAAATTCTGTATAGATTAATATATGCAAATATAAAAAATTGTAATAAATTTAAATAGAATAATGAAATGGATTTAAAAAAATTTTAAATTAACAAACTCAGAAAATATAAAGGATTCAACCAAGTCCTCAACGAATAGAAATAGAAAACTTTTAACCCAATACCACAGTTAAAATATATTAATTATATAATAAAACTATTATAAATTTATAGAAAAATAAAAATATTTCCATCACTATTAAACGCATTCACTGTATGTGGCTACAGGATGCTCCTGAATTTTCATTTTTCTCATTATTATATATAATGGTTGCTAACGATATTAATGTTTTCTACCATACGAGCATTCATGACCTTCAGCATAATGGCAGGACATTAACATCCATTGTTGGTTTTGTACATGGTGGTGTATGACAGGCAGTTAATGCATAGAGTCATTGAAAAGGGATTAACTTTGGGATCTTTAAGATGGTGCCGGCCAGATTAAAAAAGACTATTTTTCAAATTGTGTTAGATTTCACACAAAATTTATACTTGTGAGTACATTTGCAAAAGGAATTACGGTGTCAGTGTTCATTAGAAGCCTTTCGAAAGAATAATATTTTCAATGGGATTTTTGGATTTTATTTATTCTTGTATAAGTCAATATACAATTCCGGCATGATCTGATTACTCTATATAGAAAATGTAATCCCTTTATGTAATCCTTTATTTATTTTATGTAGCATAAAATGAACTTCTTGGCATTTCTTGGCACTCAATTATCAGAGCGTTTCAAATAACAACTAACAGTTTCAAGCTGTTACATAAATGAACCTGAACTGCACTATAAATTTATCAATTTAAGATGAAATTACGGTTCTCTTTGTTGTTTATTTGAAAAATAGTCTTTTTTAATCTGGCCCGCGCCAGATTATAGGTTGTGTGGGGTAGCGAACATAAGAATAATGAGAAAAATGAAAATTCAGGAGCATCCTGTAGCCACATACAGTGAATGCGTTTAATAGTGATGGGAATATTTTTATTTTTCTATAAATTTATAATAGTTTTATTATATAATTAATATATTTTAACTGTGGTATTGGGTTAAAAGTTTTCTATTTCTATTCGTTGAGGACTTGGTTGAATTCTTTATACTTTCTGAGTTTGTTAATTTTAAATTTTTTTAAATCCATTTCATTATTCTATTTAAATTTATTACAATTTTTTATATTTGCATATATTAATCTATACAGAATTTTTTTATTTTTTTATAAATTTATAATAGTTGTATTATATAATTAATATATTTTAACTGTGGTATTGGGTTAAAAGTTTTCTATTTCTATTCGTTGAGGACTTGGTTGAATTCTTTATACTTTCTGAGTTTGTTAATTTTAAATTTTTTTAAATCCATTTCATTATTCTATTTAAATTTATTACAATTTTTTATATTTGCATATATTAATCTATACAGAATTTTTTTATTTTTTTATAAATTTATAATAGTTGTATTATATAATTAATATATTTTAACTGTGGTATGGGGTTAAAAGTTTTCTATTTCTATTCGTTGAGGACTTGGTTGAATTCTTTATACTTTCTGAGTTTGTTAATTTTAAATTTTTTTAAATCCATTTCATTATTCTATTTAAATTTATTACAATTTTTTATATTTGCATATATTAATCTATACAGAATTTTTTTATTTTTTTATAAATTTATAATAGTTGTATTATATAATTAATATATTTTAACTGTGGTATGGGGTTAAAAGTTTTCTATTTCTATTCGTTGAGGACTTGGTTGAATTCTTTATACTTTCTGAGTTTGTTAATTTTAAATTTTTTTAAATCCATTTCATTATTCTATTTAAATTTATTACAATTTTTTATATTTGCATATATTAATCTATACAGAATTTTTTTATTTTTTTATAAATTTATAATAGTTGTATTATATAATTAATATATTTTAACTGTGGTATGGGGTTAAAAGTTTTCTATTTCTATTCGTTGAGGACTTGGTTGAATTCTTTATACTTTCTGAGTTTGTTAATTTTAAATTTTTTTAAATCCATTTCATTATTCTATTTAAATTTATTACAATTTTTTATATTTGCATATATTAATCTATACAGAATTTTTTTATTTTTTTATAAATTTATAATAGTTGTATTATATAATTAATATATTTTAACTGTGGTATGGGGTTAAAAGTTTTCTATTTCTATTCGTTGAGGACTTGGTTGAATTCTTTATACTTTCTGAGTTTGTTAATTTTAAATTTTTTTAAATCCATTTCATTATTCTATTTAAATTTATTACAATTTTTTATATTTGCATATATTAATCTATACAGAATTTTTTTATTTTTTTATAAATTTATAATAGTTGTATTATATAATTAATATATTTTAACTGTGGTATGGGGTTAAAAGTTTTCTATTTCTATTCGTTGAGGACTTGGTTGAATTCTTTATACTTTCTGAGTTTGTTAATTTTAAATTTTTTTAAATCCATTTCATTATTCTATTTAAATTTATTACAATTTTTTATATTTGCATATATTAATCTATACAGAATTTTTTTATTTTTTTATAAATTTATAATAGTTGTATTATATAATTAATATATTTTAACTGTGGTATGGGGTTAAAAGTTTTCTATTTCTATTCGTTGAGGACTTGGTTGAATTCTTTATACTTTCTGAGTTTGTTAATTTTAAATTTTTTTAAATCCATTTCATTATTCTATTTAAATTTATTACAATTTTTTATATTTGCATATATTAATCTATACAGAATTTTTTTATTTTTTTATAAATTTATAATAGTTGTATTATATAATTAATATATTTTAACTGTGGTATGGGGTTAAAAGTTTTCTATTTCTATTCGTTGAGGACTTGGTTGAATTCTTTATACTTTCTGAGTTTGTTAATTTTAAATTTTTTTAAATCCATTTCATTATTCTATTTAAATTTATTACAATTTTTTATATTTGCATATATTAATCTATACAGAATTTTTTTATTTTTTTATAAATTTATAATAGTTGTATTATATAATTAATATATTTTAACTGTGGTATGGGGTTAAAAGTTTTCTATTTCTATTCGTTGAGGACTTGGTTGAATTCTTTATACTTTCTGAGTTTGTTAATTTTAAATTTTTTTAAATCCATTTCATTATTCTATTTAAATTTATTACAATTTTTTATATTTGCATATATTAATCTATACAGAATTTTTTTATTTTTTTATAAATTTATAATAGTTGTATTATATAATTAATATATTTTAACTGTGGTATGGGGTTAAAAGTTTTCTATTTCTATTCGTTGAGGACTTGGTTGAATTCTTTATACTTTCTGAGTTTGTTAATTTTAAATTTTTTTAAATCCATTTCATTATTCTATTTAAATTTATTACAATTTTTTATATTTGCATATATTAATCTATACAGAATTTTTTTATTTTTTTATAAATTTATAATAGTTGTATTATATAATTAATATATTTTAACTGTGGTATGGGGTTAAAAGTTTTCTATTTCTATTCGTTGAGGACTTGGTTGAATTCTTTATACTTTCTGAGTTTGTTAATTTTAAATTTTTTTAAATCCATTTCATTATTCTATTTAAATTTATTACAATTTTTTATATTTGCATATATTAATCTATACAGAATTTTTTTATTTTTTTATAAATTTATAATAGTTGTATTATATAATTAATATATTTTAACTGTGGTATGGGGTTAAAAGTTTTCTATTTCTATTCGTTGAGGACTTGGTTGAATTCTTTATACTTTCTGAGTTTGTTAATTTTAAATTTTTTTAAATCCATTTCATTATTCTATTTAAATTTATTACAATTTTTTATATTTGCATATATTAATCTATACAGAATTTTTTTATTTTTTTATAAATTTATAATAGTTGTATTATATAATTAATATATTTTAACTGTGGTATGGGGTTAAAAGTTTTCTATTTCTATTCGTTGAGGACTTGGTTGAATTCTTTATACTTTCTGAGTTTGTTAATTTTAAATTTTTTTAAATCCATTTCATTATTCTATTTAAATTTATTACAATTTTTTATATTTGCATATATTAATCTATACAGAATTTTTTTATTTTTTTATAAATTTATAATAGTTGTATTATATAATTAATATATTTTAACTGTGGTATGGGGTTAAAAGTTTTCTATTTCTATTCGTTGAGGACTTGGTTGAATTCTTTATACTTTCTGAGTTTGTTAATTTTAAATTTTTTTAAATCCATTTCATTATTCTATTTAAATTTATTACAATTTTTTATATTTGCATATATTAATCTATACAGAATTTTTTTATTTTTTTATAAATTTATAATAGTTGTATTATATAATTAATATATTTTAACTGTGGTATGGGGTTAAAAGTTTTCTATTTCTATTCGTTGAGGACTTGGTTGAATTCTTTATACTTTCTGAGTTTGTTAATTTTAAATTTTTTTAAATCCATTTCATTATTCTATTTAAATTTATTACAATTTTTTATATTTGCATATATTAATCTATACAGAATTTTTTTATTTTTTTATAAATTTATAATAGTTGTATTATATAATTAATATATTTTAACTGTGGTATGGGGTTAAAAGTTTTCTATTTCTATTCGTTGAGGACTTGGTTGAATTCTTTATACTTTCTGAGTTTGTTAATTTTAAATTTTTTTAAATCCATTTCATTATTCTATTTAAATTTATTACAATTTTTTATATTTGCATATATTAATCTATACAGAATTTTTTTATTTTTTTATAAATTTATAATAGTTGTATTATATAATTAATATATTTTAACTGTGGTATGGGGTTAAAAGTTTTCTATTTCTATTCGTTGAGGACTTGGTTGAATTCTTTATACTTTCTGAGTTTGTTAATTTTAAATTTTTTTAAATCCATTTCATTATTCTATTTAAATTTATTACAATTTTTTATATTTGCATATATTAATCTATACAGAATTTTTTTATTTTTTTATAAATTTATAATAGTTGTATTATATAATTAATATATTTTAACTGTGGTATGGGGTTAAAAGTTTTCTATTTCTATTCGTTGAGGACTTGGTTGAATTCTTTATACTTTCTGAGTTTGTTAATTTTAAATTTTTTTAAATCCATTTCATTATTCTATTTAAATTTATTACAATTTTTTATATTTGCATATATTAATCTATACAGAATTTTTTTATTTTTTTATAAATTTATAATAGTTGTATTATATAATTAATATATTTTAACTGTGGTATGGGGTTAAAAGTTTTCTATTTCTATTCGTTGAGGACTTGGTTGAATTCTTTATACTTTCTGAGTTTGTTAATTTTAAATTTTTTTAAATCCATTTCATTATTCTATTTAAATTTATTACAATTTTTTATATTTGCATATATTAATCTATACAGAATTTTTTTATTTTTTTATAAATTTATAATAGTTGTATTATATAATTAATATATTTTAACTGTGGTATGGGGTTAAAAGTTTTCTATTTCTATTCGTTGAGGACTTGGTTGAATTCTTTATACTTTCTGAGTTTGTTAATTTTAAATTTTTTTAAATCCATTTCATTATTCTATTTAAATTTATTACAATTTTTTATATTTGCATATATTAATCTATACAGAATTTTTTTATTTTTTTATAAATTTATAATAGTTGTATTATATAATTAATATATTTTAACTGTGGTATGGGGTTAAAAGTTTTCTATTTCTATTCGTTGAGGACTTGGTTGAATTCTTTATACTTTCTGAGTTTGTTAATTTTAAATTTTTTTAAATCCATTTCATTATTCTATTTAAATTTATTACAATTTTTTATATTTGCATATATTAATCTATACAGAATTTTTTTATTTTTTTATAAATTTATAATAGTTGTATTATATAATTAATATATTTTAACTGTGGTATGGGGTTAAAAGTTTTCTATTTCTATTCGTTGAGGACTTGGTTGAATTCTTTATACTTTCTGAGTTTGTTAATTTTAAATTTTTTTAAATCCATTTCATTATTCTATTTAAATTTATTACAATTTTTTATATTTGCATATATTAATCTATACAGAATTTTTTTATTTTTTTATAAATTTATAATAGTTGTATTATATAATTAATATATTTTAACTGTGGTATGGGGTTAAAAGTTTTCTATTTCTATTCGTTGAGGACTTGGTTGAATTCTTTATACTTTCTGAGTTTGTTAATTTTAAATTTTTTTAAATCCATTTCATTATTCTATTTAAATTTATTACAATTTTTTATATTTGCATATATTAATCTATACAGAATTTTTTTATTTTTTTATAAATTTATAATAGTTGTATTATATAATTAATATATTTTAACTGTGGTATGGGGTTAAAAGTTTTCTATTTCTATTCGTTGAGGACTTGGTTGAATTCTTTATACTTTCTGAGTTTGTTAATTTTAAATTTTTTTAAATCCATTTCATTATTCTATTTAAATTTATTACAATTTTTTATATTTGCATATATTAATCTATACAGAATTTTTTTATTTTTTTATAAATTTATAATAGTTGTATTATATAATTAATATATTTTAACTGTGGTATGGGGTTAAAAGTTTTCTATTTCTATTCGTTGAGGACTTGGTTGAATTCTTTATACTTTCTGAGTTTGTTAATTTTAAATTTTTTTAAATCCATTTCATTATTCTATTTAAATTTATTACAATTTTTTATATTTGCATATATTAATCTATACAGAATTTTTTTATTTTTTTATAAATTTATAATAGTTGTATTATATAATTAATATATTTTAACTGTGGTATGGGGTTAAAAGTTTTCTATTTCTATTCGTTGAGGACTTGGTTGAATTCTTTATACTTTCTGAGTTTGTTAATTTTAAATTTTTTTAAATCCATTTCATTATTCTATTTAAATTTATTACAATTTTTTATATTTGCATATATTAATCTATACAGAATTTTTTTATTTTTTTATAAATTTATAATAGTTGTATTATATAATTAATATATTTTAACTGTGGTATGGGGTTAAAAGTTTTCTATTTCTATTCGTTGAGGACTTGGTTGAATTCTTTATACTTTCTGAGTTTGTTAATTTTAAATTTTTTTAAATCCATTTCATTATTCTATTTAAATTTATTACAATTTTTTATATTTGCATATATTAATCTATACAGAATTTTTTTATTTTTTTATAAATTTATAATAGTTGTATTATATAATTAATATATTTTAACTGTGGTATGGGGTTAAAAGTTTTCTATTTCTATTCGTTGAGGACTTGGTTGAATTCTTTATACTTTCTGAGTTTGTTAATTTTAAATTTTTTTAAATCCATTTCATTATTCTATTTAAATTTATTACAATTTTTTATATTTGCATATATTAATCTATACAGAATTTTTTTATTTTTTTATAAATTTATAATAGTTGTATTATATAATTAATATATTTTAACTGTGGTATGGGGTTAAAAGTTTTCTATTTCTATTCGTTGAGGACTTGGTTGAATTCTTTATACTTTCTGAGTTTGTTAATTTTAAATTTTTTTAAATCCATTTCATTATTCTATTTAAATTTATTACAATTTTTTATATTTGCATATATTAATCTATACAGAATTTTTTTATTTTTTTATAAATTTATAATAGTTGTATTATATAATTAATATATTTTAACTGTGGTATGGGGTTAAAAGTTTTCTATTTCTATTCGTTGAGGACTTGGTTGAATTCTTTATACTTTCTGAGTTTGTTAATTTTAAATTTTTTTAAATCCATTTCATTATTCTATTTAAATTTATTACAATTTTTTATATTTGCATATATTAATCTATACAGAATTTTTTTATTTTTTTATAAATTTATAATAGTTGTATTATATAATTAATATATTTTAACTGTGGTATGGGGTTAAAAGTTTTCTATTTCTATTCGTTGAGGACTTGGTTGAATTCTTTATACTTTCTGAGTTTGTTAATTTTAAATTTTTTTAAATCCATTTCATTATTCTATTTAAATTTATTACAATTTTTTATATTTGCATATATTAATCTATACAGAATTTTTTTATTTTTTTATAAATTTATAATAGTTGTATTATATAATTAATATATTTTAACTGTGGTATGGGGTTAAAAGTTTTCTATTTCTATTCGTTGAGGACTTGGTTGAATTCTTTATACTTTCTGAGTTTGTTAATTTTAAATTTTTTTAAATCCATTTCATTATTCTATTTAAATTTATTACAATTTTTTATATTTGCATATATTAATCTATACAGAATTTTTTTATTTTTTTATAAATTTATAATAGTTGTATTATATAATTAATATATTTTAACTGTGGTATGGGGTTAAAAGTTTTCTATTTCTATTCGTTGAGGACTTGGTTGAATTCTTTATACTTTCTGAGTTTGTTAATTTTAAATTTTTTTAAATCCATTTCATTATTCTATTTAAATTTATTACAATTTTTTATATTTGCATATATTAATCTATACAGAATTTTTTTATTTTTTTATAAATTTATAATAGTTGTATTATATAATTAATATATTTTAACTGTGGTATGGGGTTAAAAGTTTTCTATTTCTATTCGTTGAGGACTTGGTTGAATTCTTTATACTTTCTGAGTTTGTTAATTTTAAATTTTTTTAAATCCATTTCATTATTCTATTTAAATTTATTACAATTTTTTATATTTGCATATATTAATCTATACAGAATTTTTTTATTTTTTTATAAATTTATAATAGTTGTATTATATAATTAATATATTTTAACTGTGGTATGGGGTTAAAAGTTTTCTATTTCTATTCGTTGAGGACTTGGTTGAATTCTTTATACTTTCTGAGTTTGTTAATTTTAAATTTTTTTAAATCCATTTCATTATTCTATTTAAATTTATTACAATTTTTTATATTTGCATATATTAATCTATACAGAATTTTTTTATTTTTTTATAAATTTATAATAGTTGTATTATATAATTAATATATTTTAACTGTGGTATGGGGTTAAAAGTTTTCTATTTCTATTCGTTGAGGACTTGGTTGAATTCTTTATACTTTCTGAGTTTGTTAATTTTAAATTTTTTTAAATCCATTTCATTATTCTATTTAAATTTATTACAATTTTTTATATTTGCATATATTAATCTATACAGAATTTTTTTATTTTTTTATAAATTTATAATAGTTGTATTATATAATTAATATATTTTAACTGTGGTATGGGGTTAAAAGTTTTCTATTTCTATTCGTTGAGGACTTGGTTGAATTCTTTATACTTTCTGAGTTTGTTAATTTTAAATTTTTTTAAATCCATTTCATTATTCTATTTAAATTTATTACAATTTTTTATATTTGCATATATTAATCTATACAGAATTTTTTTATTTTTTTATAAATTTATAATAGTTGTATTATATAATTAATATATTTTAACTGTGGTATGGGGTTAAAAGTTTTCTATTTCTATTCGTTGAGGACTTGGTTGAATTCTTTATACTTTCTGAGTTTGTTAATTTTAAATTTTTTTAAATCCATTTCATTATTCTATTTAAATTTATTACAATTTTTTATATTTGCATATATTAATCTATACAGAATTTTTTTATTTTTTTATAAATTTATAATAGTTGTATTATATAATTAATATATTTTAACTGTGGTATGGGGTTAAAAGTTTTCTATTTCTATTCGTTGAGGACTTGGTTGAATTCTTTATACTTTCTGAGTTTGTTAATTTTAAATTTTTTTAAATCCATTTCATTATTCTATTTAAATTTATTACAATTTTTTATATTTGCATATATTAATCTATACAGAATTTTTTTATTTTTTTATAAATTTATAATAGTTGTATTATATAATTAATATATTTTAACTGTGGTATGGGGTTAAAAGTTTTCTATTTCTATTCGTTGAGGACTTGGTTGAATTCTTTATACTTTCTGAGTTTGTTAATTTTAAATTTTTTTAAATCCATTTCATTATTCTATTTAAATTTATTACAATTTTTTATATTTGCATATATTAATCTATACAGAATTTTTTTATTTTTTTATAAATTTATAATAGTTGTATTATATAATTAATATATTTTAACTGTGGTATGGGGTTAAAAGTTTTCTATTTCTATTCGTTGAGGACTTGGTTGAATTCTTTATACTTTCTGAGTTTGTTAATTTTAAATTTTTTTAAATCCATTTCATTATTCTATTTAAATTTATTACAATTTTTTATATTTGCATATATTAATCTATACAGAATTTTTTTATTTTTTTATAAATTTATAATAGTTGTATTATATAATTAATATATTTTAACTGTGGTATGGGGTTAAAAGTTTTCTATTTCTATTCGTTGAGGACTTGGTTGAATTCTTTATACTTTCTGAGTTTGTTAATTTTAAATTTTTTTAAATCCATTTCATTATTCTATTTAAATTTATTACAATTTTTTATATTTGCATATATTAATCTATACAGAATTTTTTTATTTTTTTATAAATTTATAATAGTTGTATTATATAATTAATATATTTTAACTGTGGTATGGGGTTAAAAGTTTTCTATTTCTATTCGTTGAGGACTTGGTTGAATTCTTTATACTTTCTGAGTTTGTTAATTTTAAATTTTTTTAAATCCATTTCATTATTCTATTTAAATTTATTACAATTTTTTATATTTGCATATATTAATCTATACAGAATTTTTTTATTTTTTTATAAATTTATAATAGTTGTATTATATAATTAATATATTTTAACTGTGGTATGGGGTTAAAAGTTTTCTATTTCTATTCGTTGAGGACTTGGTTGAATTCTTTATACTTTCTGAGTTTGTTAATTTTAAATTTTTTTAAATCCATTTCATTATTCTATTTAAATTTATTACAATTTTTTATATTTGCATATATTAATCTATACAGAATTTTTTTATTTTTTTATAAATTTATAATAGTTGTATTATATAATTAATATATTTTAACTGTGGTATGGGGTTAAAAGTTTTCTATTTCTATTCGTTGAGGACTTGGTTGAATTCTTTATACTTTCTGAGTTTGTTAATTTTAAATTTTTTTAAATCCATTTCATTA
This sequence comes from Ormia ochracea, assembly GCA_963402855.1. Taxonomy (NCBI): domain Eukaryota; kingdom Metazoa; phylum Arthropoda; class Insecta; order Diptera; family Tachinidae; genus Ormia; species Ormia ochracea. The sequence continues at coordinate 14,801,516 of OY727108.1, forward strand.
TTCTATTTAAATTTATTACAATTTTTTATATTTGCATATATTAATCTATACAGAATTTTTTTATTTTTTTATAAATTTATAATAGTTGTATTATATAATTAATATATTTTAACTGTGGTATGGGGTTAAAAGTTTTCTATTTCTATTCGTTGAGGACTTGGTTGAATTCTTTATACTTTCTGAGTTTGTTAATTTTAAATTTTTTTAAATCCATTTCATTATTCTATTTAAATTTATTACAATTTTTTATATTTGCATATATTAATCTATACAGAATTTTTTTATTTTTTTATAAATTTATAATAGTTGTATTATATAATTAATATATTTTAACTGTGGTATGGGGTTAAAAGTTTTCTATTTCTATTCGTTGAGGACTTGGTTGAATTCTTTATACTTTCTGAGTTTGTTAATTTTAAATTTTTTTAAATCCATTTCATTATTCTATTTAAATTTATTACAATTTTTTATATTTGCATATATTAATCTATACAGAATTTTTTTATTTTTTTATAAATTTATAATAGTTGTATTATATAATTAATATATTTTAACTGTGGTATGGGGTTAAAAGTTTTCTATTTCTATTCGTTGAGGACTTGGTTGAATTCTTTATACTTTCTGAGTTTGTTAATTTTAAATTTTTTTAAATCCATTTCATTATTCTATTTAAATTTATTACAATTTTTTATATTTGCATATATTAATCTATACAGAATTTTTTTATTTTTTTATAAATTTATAATAGTTGTATTATATAATTAATATATTTTAACTGTGGTATGGGGTTAAAAGTTTTCTATTTCTATTCGTTGAGGACTTGGTTGAATTCTTTATACTTTCTGAGTTTGTTAATTTTAAATTTTTTTAAATCCATTTCATTATTCTATTTAAATTTATTACAATTTTTTATATTTGCATATATTAATCTATACAGAATTTTTTTATTTTTTTATAAATTTATAATAGTTGTATTATATAATTAATATATTTTAACTGTGGTATGGGGTTAAAAGTTTTCTATTTCTATTCGTTGAGGACTTGGTTGAATTCTTTATACTTTCTGAGTTTGTTAATTTTAAATTTTTTTAAATCCATTTCATTATTCTATTTAAATTTATTACAATTTTTTATATTTGCATATATTAATCTATACAGAATTTTTTTATTTTTTTATAAATTTATAATAGTTGTATTATATAATTAATATATTTTAACTGTGGTATGGGGTTAAAAGTTTTCTATTTCTATTCGTTGAGGACTTGGTTGAATTCTTTATACTTTCTGAGTTTGTTAATTTTAAATTTTTTTAAATCCATTTCATTATTCTATTTAAATTTATTACAATTTTTTATATTTGCATATATTAATCTATACAGAATTTTTTTATTTTTTTATAAATTTATAATAGTTGTATTATATAATTAATATATTTTAACTGTGGTATGGGGTTAAAAGTTTTCTATTTCTATTCGTTGAGGACTTGGTTGAATTCTTTATACTTTCTGAGTTTGTTAATTTTAAATTTTTTTAAATCCATTTCATTATTCTATTTAAATTTATTACAATTTTTTATATTTGCATATATTAATCTATACAGAATTTTTTTATTTTTTTATAAATTTATAATAGTTGTATTATATAATTAATATATTTTAACTGTGGTATGGGGTTAAAAGTTTTCTATTTCTATTCGTTGAGGACTTGGTTGAATTCTTTATACTTTCTGAGTTTGTTAATTTTAAATTTTTTTAAATCCATTTCATTATTCTATTTAAATTTATTACAATTTTTTATATTTGCATATATTAATCTATACAGAATTTTTTTATTTTTTTATAAATTTATAATAGTTTTATTATATAATTAATATATTTTAACTGTGGTATGGGGTTAAAAGTTTTCTATTTCTATTCGTTGAGGACTTGGTTGAATTCTTTATACTTTCTGAGTTTGTTAATTTTAAATTTTTTTAAATCCATTTCATTATTCTATTTAAATTTATTACAATTTTTTATATTTGCATATATTAATCTATACAGAATTTTTTTATTTTTTTATAAATTTATAATAGTTTTATTATATAATTAATATATTTTAACTGTGGTATGGGGTTAAAAGTTTTCTATTTCTATTCGTTGAGGACTTGGTTGAATTCTTTATACTTTCTGAGTTTGTTAATTTTAAATTTTTTTAAATCCATTTCATTATTCTATTTAAATTTATTACAATTTTTTATATTTGCATATATTAATCTATACAGAATTTTTTTATTTTTTTATAAATTTATAATAGTTTTATTATATAATTAATATATTTTAACTGTGGTATGGGGTTAAAAGTTTTCTATTTCTATTCGTTGAGGACTTGGTTGAATTCTTTATACTTTCTGAGTTTGTTAATTTTAAATTTTTTTAAATCCATTTCATTATTCTATTTAAATTTATTACAATTTTTTATATTTGCATATATTAATCTATACAGAATTTTTTTATTTTTTTATAAATTTATAATAGTTTTATTATATAATTAATATATTTTAACTGTGGTATGGGGTTAAAAGTTTTCTATTTCTATTCGTTGAGGACTTGGTTGAATTCTTTATACTTTCTGAGTTTGTTAATTTTAAATTTTTTTAAATCCATTTCATTATTCTATTTAAATTTATTACAATTTTTTATATTTGCATATATTAATCTATACAGAATTTTTTTATTTTTTTATAAATTTATAATAGTTTTATTATATAATTAATATATTTTAACTGTGGTATGGGGTTAAAAGTTTTCTATTTCTATTCGTTGAGGACTTGGTTGAATTCTTTATACTTTCTGAGTTTGTTAATTTTAAATTTTTTTAAATCCATTTCATTATTCTATTTAAATTTATTACAATTTTTTATATTTGCATATATTAATCTATACAGAATTTTTTTATTTTTTTATAAATTTATAATAGTTTTATTATATAATTAATATATTTTAACTGTGGTATGGGGTTAAAAGTTTTCTATTTCTATTCGTTGAGGACTTGGTTGAATTCTTTATACTTTCTGAGTTTGTTAATTTTAAATTTTTTTAAATCCATTTCATTATTCTATTTAAATTTATTACAATTTTTTATATTTGCATATATTAATCTATACAGAATTTTTTTATTTTTTTATAAATTTATAATAGTTTTATTATATAATTAATATATTTTAACTGTGGTATGGGGTTAAAAGTTTTCTATTTCTATTCGTTGAGGACTTGGTTGAATTCTTTATACTTTCTGAGTTTGTTAATTTTAAATTTTTTTAAATCCATTTCATTATTCTATTTAAATTTATTACAATTTTTTATATTTGCATATATTAATCTATACAGAATTTTTTTATTTTTTTATAAATTTATAATAGTTTTATTATATAATTAATATATTTTAACTGTGGTATGGGGTTAAAAGTTTTCTATTTCTATTCGTTGAGGACTTGGTTGAATTCTTTATACTTTCTGAGTTTGTTAATTTTAAATTTTTTTAAATCCATTTCATTATTCTATTTAAATTTATTACAATTTTTTATATTTGCATATATTAATCTATACAGAATTTTTTTATTTTTTTATAAATTTATAATAGTTTTATTATATAATTAATATATTTTAACTGTGGTATGGGGTTAAAAGTTTTCTATTTCTATTCGTTGAGGACTTGGTTGAATTCTTTATACTTTCTGAGTTTGTTAATTTTAAATTTTTTTAAATCCATTTCATTATTCTATTTAAATTTATTACAATTTTTTATATTTGCATATATTAATCTATACAGAATTTTTTTATTTTTTTATAAATTTATAATAGTTTTATTATATAATTAATATATTTTAACTGTGGTATGGGGTTAAAAGTTTTCTATTTCTATTCGTTGAGGACTTGGTTGAATTCTTTATACTTTCTGAGTTTGTTAATTTTAAATTTTTTTAAATCCATTTCATTATTCTATTTAAATTTATTACAATTTTTTATATTTGCATATATTAATCTATACAGAATTTTTTTATTTTTTTATAAATTTATAATAGTTTTATTATATAATTAATATATTTTAACTGTGGTATGGGGTTAAAAGTTTTCTATTTCTATTCGTTGAGGACTTGGTTGAATTCTTTATACTTTCTGAGTTTGTTAATTTTAAATTTTTTTAAATCCATTTCATTATTCTATTTAAATTTATTACAATTTTTTATATTTGCATATATTAATCTATACAGAATTTTTTTATTTTTTTATAAATTTATAATAGTTTTATTATATAATTAATATATTTTAACTGTGGTATGGGGTTAAAAGTTTTCTATTTCTATTCGTTGAGGACTTGGTTGAATTCTTTATACTTTCTGAGTTTGTTAATTTTAAATTTTTTTAAATCCATTTCATTATTCTATTTAAATTTATTACAATTTTTTATATTTGCATATATTAATCTATACAGAATTTTTTTATTTTTTTATAAATTTATAATAGTTTTATTATATAATTAATATATTTTAACTGTGGTATGGGGTTAAAAGTTTTCTATTTCTATTCGTTGAGGACTTGGTTGAATTCTTTATACTTTCTGAGTTTGTTAATTTTAAATTTTTTTAAATCCATTTCATTATTCTATTTAAATTTATTACAATTTTTTATATTTGCATATATTAATCTATACAGAATTTTTTTATTTTTTTATAAATTTATAATAGTTTTATTATATAATTAATATATTTTAACTGTGGTATGGGGTTAAAAGTTTTCTATTTCTATTCGTTGAGGACTTGGTTGAATTCTTTATACTTTCTGAGTTTGTTAATTTTAAATTTTTTTAAATCCATTTCATTATTCTATTTAAATTTATTACAATTTTTTATATTTGCATATATTAATCTATACAGAATTTTTTTATTTTTTTATAAATTTATAATAGTTTTATTATATAATTAATATATTTTAACTGTGGTATGGGGTTAAAAGTTTTCTATTTCTATTCGTTGAGGACTTGGTTGAATTCTTTATACTTTCTGAGTTTGTTAATTTTAAATTTTTTTAAATCCATTTCATTATTCTATTTAAATTTATTACAATTTTTTATATTTGCATATATTAATCTATACAGAATTTTTTTATTTTTTTATAAATTTATAATAGTTTTATTATATAATTAATATATTTTAACTGTGGTATGGGGTTAAAAGTTTTCTATTTCTATTCGTTGAGGACTTGGTTGAATTCTTTATACTTTCTGAGTTTGTTAATTTTAAATTTTTTTAAATCCATTTCATTATTCTATTTAAATTTATTACAATTTTTTATATTTGCATATATTAATCTATACAGAATTTTTTTATTTTTTTATAAATTTATAATAGTTTTATTATATAATTAATATATTTTAACTGTGGTATGGGGTTAAAAGTTTTCTATTTCTATTCGTTGAGGACTTGGTTGAATTCTTTATACTTTCTGAGTTTGTTAATTTTAAATTTTTTTAAATCCATTTCATTATTCTATTTAAATTTATTACAATTTTTTATATTTGCATATATTAATCTATACAGAATTTTTTTATTTTTTTATAAATTTATAATAGTTTTATTATATAATTAATATATTTTAACTGTGGTATGGGGTTAAAAGTTTTCTATTTCTATTCGTTGAGGACTTGGTTGAATTCTTTATACTTTCTGAGTTTGTTAATTTTAAATTTTTTTAAATCCATTTCATTATTCTATTTAAATTTATTACAATTTTTTATATTTGCATATATTAATCTATACAGAATTTTTTTATTTTTTTATAAATTTATAATAGTTTTATTATATAATTAATATATTTTAACTGTGGTATGGGGTTAAAAGTTTTCTATTTCTATTCGTTGAGGACTTGGTTGAATTCTTTATACTTTCTGAGTTTGTTAATTTTAAATTTTTTTAAATCCATTTCATTATTCTATTTAAATTTATTACAATTTTTTATATTTGCATATATTAATCTATACAGAATTTTTTTATTTTTTTATAAATTTATAATAGTTTTATTATATAATTAATATATTTTAACTGTGGTATGGGGTTAAAAGTTTTCTATTTCTATTCGTTGAGGACTTGGTTGAATTCTTTATACTTTCTG